>OY744615.1:3118122-3150622 GCA_963556255.1 Allolobophora icterica | reverse complement strand
ACACACGTGTGCAGTTATTTATAAATAATATATATATATAAATTTATAAAATGGTCTTGGTCTTCTTGTATTGGTCTTACGTGCGTGGCCACCGACAAGTATTGGTTTACTAAATGCAGAGAGACAGACAGACAGACAGACAGACAGACAGACAGACAGACAGACAGACAGACAGACAGGCAGACAGACAGACAGACAGACAGAGATATGGAGAGAGAGAGATGTGGAGAGAGTGGGGAGAGCGGGACGAAGGAGGCATATAGTGCAGAGGCCAGCTACCTCGAGCGCAGGTCTTCTGGCCTTAAAACTTGCTTTACAAGGTCATGTGTCAAGCGGGAGCCAAGCCTTGAAGCTCATACACTGCGATGGCCTGTACAACCCTAACTGGATGATGGATGAGTGCTAGGCTAGGCATCTATATCAGAGGGGCCAATACACAGTGGGCTAGCTAGCTACGTTTCTGACGCATCATTTCTTTGAGAATAATTGGGGAAATTCTTGTGCGATAGAGCCTGCTATTTATAAGTGATGGACATTCAAAGTTTCAGAGATTTCTCGCTTTTGCTTTGGGGGGGGGGAGCTGAACCACATTTTTTTGGGGGGGGGGGGGGCTAAGCACCCCCTAGCCCACCCCTGGCGCCGCCACTGTTTGGCAGCCGGGTTTGTGCGTCACCTGTTATCTTTGGACAACCCGTAAATATTGACGAAGCGCTCGTGAGTAAGTTGGTGCCCTGCGCTTAGAGTTTTAGTAGCGCTTTTAATTTCTTTGAGAATACAACTGTAGTTGGTTTGAGTAGCAAGTAAACCCCTTGGCAGTAGCATTTACCTGATATTTTAATAGATACGATGTGAATGAAAGAGCGATCCCTACAACTGCTCTTTATATAGTTTCGAAACAATCATAAATGTAATTAAATCCAAATGGATTTTGATTTTGACTGTAACGGCTGTCGATTTCTGAACATATGTTTGTTCCCTGTTATATCTGTAGTTCGTGAGCCAAGTATCTACAGCCAAATGGTGCTATTTTGAAGTTTGCTAGAGGTCGTTTTTTTTAACTCCTAATAAACACAATCATGTATAACTCCTAACTAAATAACTGTGCGATAAGAGCTCACCATTATCAGATGAATCCGCTCCTGTTAGTAACAGAATGCAGACCAGGAAGCACGAACGAAGCATTTTCAGGTGTTAGTTGGAATCAAGGTCAGTATTTCTTCTGGCTGTTTTAAACAAAATTAACGCTCATATAAAAACGGACCGAGGCCAATCTTGTGTTGTTTGTATGTAAGTATGCAGTTCTATCAAAACACCTGATCAGTATATGAAGGCAGCGCTTCACAAATGATTATTTCCAGGGCTGTAGTCGAGGGTATACGCGGGTATACAGCGTATACTCACCTCTAGAGATATTTGAGAGCGTATACTCCGCGCTCGAGACGAGGGTATACGCGGGTAGGCTATACCTCTGAGCAATGAAATTTTGAGAAAAAAGAGAGGTTTTGAAAGGTTTTAGGGCGAATGACTAAAAAAAAGGTCATCAACTTTTTCAGAGACGAAATCGTAAAAGTCAGAAAATTTTAAGAGAATTGGTAAAAAGTCTGAAATTTTTCTGAGATGAATTCCTAAAAAAAGGTCTTCTCATTTTTTAGGGTCACACCAGCCCTAGTGACGCCGCTGCTCACCGGTAGCGTATACTCACCTCAAATTTTACCACTACAGCCCTGATTATTTCCATGGTCGCAGCGTTCTAAGGTAGGCAAACATTGTGCTGGAATGAGTCAATTGAAACAACACGTGGCCTTTCTCTTTGAGTTTATAGGAGTAGGTTTGGATTGGGCGTCACGCGGTCTCCTTTGAATTTTGTTGACGGCAAGAACAATAGTATTAGTCTTTTAAAATATCTGGCAAAACTATAGGCCTAATGTAGGCAGAATAAAAACAATTCTTTAAGTTAGCAGTGAACAGCAGGAATGTGTTTGTGGCGTTAACGACTCCACTTTTTTAACATCGACCCCCGAAGGCAAGTGACCATCCATCTTCCTCGCTGTCTGGCCTGTAATTGACAGTGTACGTCATTTTATTATTGTAGCTGAGTAACCGAGGGGGCGCAATAAGAGCTTCAAATCTAAAAATAATTCTTCCCTGGGGAGCATTAGAACCACCAACTTTACTACTGATAGCCAAGCAGTAAACCTTTTGTATTCCTCAACTAAACTGTACACCCACTGTGAAACACAAATCAGAAGCAATAGTATTATGTCGTCCTTGATAAAAAAATCCGGCGGTTGGGCTCCATATCTGTGCACTAAGCCGTCACCGGTTCTAGTTTTTTGTATAGGATTTTTCTGAACGGCTAGAGGTCGGTTCATAAGCACATAATAGGCTAATGTAGAAAACGCATCTTATTAATTTCTTCTGGTTTTATGCTATATAATTCTTTGTAACAATTAAAATGACAGCACTGGCTTGTGCACGATAGAAATTTTGTCCCGTGAATAGGCCTACTATACATGTAAAATCAAGGTCCTCTCTTACCGTGACTACGAAGACACACCACTGTAGCTCTTCGAAGACTTCAAAAGCTGAACCTAAGCTAACGTTGGACCTATAGGATCTTAAATAGGCAAAGCTATAGTCATTTATCCTTCAACCTAATCTGCATATTAAATCTCTTTGTTTTCATTCCTGTGTTTAACCAGAAGTTAAAGTCAGTGCACACATTTATTCCTTTATTATTCTCGTTGGTACTTGTGCTTCCTGCTTTAAATTGAAGGCTCCACATACTTATATGTGGTGTATCACCTAAAAGCCGATAGTCAGTAAACAAAGTATGCGTGAGCCATTAGCATTCACCTGAAGCATTTATTAAAACCCAAAAGTTATCGCCTTTTGAAAGTTGAATTTAAGTGAATAGTGCTACTTTAGCTATAGCCATCTGAAATAAATACGCACTGACTCAGGCATAATTGTGATGTCGTGGCAAATACTTCGTAGTGAAACATGGTCTTTCTGAGAGAAGAATGCAATATTTCATAAAGATAACTCTATCATAAAGCACTCTTATCAGTATTTTCTTTTATCTTAGTCTGAACGATACACTGCTTATCTCAGATTATAGTCGAATCGTTGCGAAAAAACAAAGATATAAAATTTGTAGATTAAATACCGATTGCGTGTCTACTTGAAACTGACAAATAACAATTGCAAACACCTGTTCGTAATAACTGGGAGCATCCATCGTCTGAGTTGAACACGAGTTCTATTGAAAATAGTCGACTGTAGAAGACCAAGAGATACAGAGAAAGACAAGCAAGAAAACCGCCGGTGGATGGATTGCATGTATCTGGTCAAGGTTTTTGCGTAGGTTAAAAACCACCGTAAGAAAGACCAATATAGTTGGACCTTCCAGCGGAAGACCATCCAGCGGAAGACCATCCAGCGGAAGACCATCCAGCGGAAGACAATCCAGCGGAAGACCATCCAGCGGAAGACCATCCAACGGAAGACCATCCAGCGGAAGACCATCCAGCGGAAGACCATCCAACGGAAGACCATCCAGCGGAAGACCATCCAACGGAAGACCATCCAGCGGAAGACCATCCAGCGGAAGACCATCCAGTGAAGACCATCCAGTGGAAGACCACCCAAGGAAGATCAACCACGTGCAGAGGAATATGTCATAGACAACCCAGACAGATAGAGCCCAGGGAATAACTACCCAGACACCGTTCATGGAATATCATCCGAAGGGTGACAATCATGATGGAATGCCACGTGGAATGTCATCTAATGGAATCAGTGGATGTGAATAGCACAGGTGACAGATTCTTGAGAAATTGAAAGTGCTTTGCTGTAGAAATGAACTTATTCCATTTTTTTCATAAGAATTTCCAGATGATATAATAAGGACCAAATAGAAAGGAAAAAGAAATCTATGTGAGTACTGAGCAGCCGTGAAATCTAAATTTTCGTAATAAAAGCCCCATAGTATGTATGTATAATATGCATTCATGTATGCATTCATCATAATATGTATATATGTATCTATTTATGTGCATACCTGTATGTACATGTATGTATTTATGAATGTGTCAGGAATGGCAGGCACTTACACCATTCTCGAATTACAAGATTCCATTCTTTCCTCCTGAGACGCATCCCCGGATGGCTTTTTGGCACTGCTATGACTTGCTTTCCGACTGAATCAGGAACCCATATTCCCGATGCTTCTGTGGTTCGTTAGGAAAAAGCCTGGACTGCCTTGTTATCCAGCAGAATCTGGCATTCCTTAAAGTAAACAGTCACCGAGTAAGAAGAAATTTAATGCAGTTTCTTCATCAAGCTCCGGTAATGGCTTTTTGCTCTGCTAATTAATTACTGCCTTTATCTAGAGACTGACCGATGAAGCTGTCTACACTGCAGCAGACCTTAAGGTCAAATTATATATACATAATATATATAATTATATATATATATGTATCTTCGTTCATTGGAACTAAGTGACAAACCGCAGAGAGTTACAGCGAGTTACGAACAGGGACGTCATTTGGGGCGCATTTGCCCTCCTTGATTTTTGTAAAAAGAAAAAAGGATAGAACAAGAAAAGAAGGAAGAAGAAAGAGGTAAAAAAAATGATACTGAAATTCAATATGCACACTGCAGCACACATCATGCAGCATTGGCTCACAGTTTTGCACATGTACACTAAATACAAAACTTTTCGGACTGGCCACGTTCTCCCGGAAAAATATTCAAATGACGTCCCTCCCCTATAAAAAAAGCTGAAATGTCGTCCCTGCTTACGAAGAGATAGAACACATTGTATGAGAAATTATTTAAGGTCGGTAGTGAGTTACAATCTCTTATAGCGTACTCCTGGAATGTAATTTCGATCATCTCTTGCTGGTAGGGTGAAAGAGTGCAACCTAGAGCTCAGGTTGTAAGGACAGTGGACTGTAGGCGGGAAGAGTCTCTGCAAGACATACGCGTCAGTTTCCATCACCGCCTTCAACAATCTCATGTCAGCTGCTTCTGACATCGTAGCGATGGGGTTCAAGTTGGACGGTAGGAAGTGCACTGCTTGCATTTTCCTCTGGAGACGCTTCATTCTCTGTTTAGCGTCGGCCTATGTAAAGCCCCACCAGACGGGCGACGCGTAGAGGAGGCGGGAGATCATCGTTGTCCCGGCGACTCTAGCCACTGCCTCAGAGGACAGACGATGGCCCTCAGCACGATCAGTGCGTAGAGGGATCCGGTGCATGATCCCAACACCTTCTCGACGTGCGATGTTTCTCGGACATTGCCTCTGAGGATGACTCCAAGGACGGTCATCTCAACGACCAGCGACGTGGGTCAGGGAGTGGGATGGGAAGATTTTTGAGTTGATCCGTCGAGCGACGATCATCTCTATTGACTTAAAAGAGTTCCATGGCACCTATGTAATTTAATACCCAGCTCTTTACTGCCTCGAACTCCTCGCTGATCGTATCCCTCGTTGAGCTGGCGTTCATCTGACCGTTTGGACCTCCTCGTTCCCCGTGTCAGGACTTCTCTGGCTCAATCTAGGTCTTTTGCCTCCATTGGCCCTGCTCTTTGGAATGAGCTTCCTCCGTTCGTTCGTTCTTGTATATTTAGGAGACTGATTAAAGCTGGTTATCTTCCTGTGGACTACCCTAGATTCGAACAATTGATCCGTACTGCTGATTCTAAACTTTTCACGACCGTCCTTACATGTCCTACACATGTGCTTCATGTGCTATTACCTCCTGTTAAGCATACGGGTTATACTTTGCGACCCCGTGTTCATAATCGGGTTCTCCCGACTGCTGACAGTCTAGCTCGTAAATCTTTCATAATTAGGATGATTTTCACCGGAATATAGGCCTTAGTACTTTAATCTGGACGTGATATACATGTGTAAACCAAAATGCGGTTAGCAGTTGGATTAATAAAGGATATACTTACTTACTTACTTACTTACGTCTCTTCCTCTTTTAAGTTTCTTAAAACTTGCTTTTTCTCTCGGGGGTCTCTCGCACTGGGAGCGCTTCTGAATGGCCCTCCCGCTAGAAGCGCTTTATAAATATCCAAATACAATACAATACAATACAATCAGATAGGTATCGTCGGCAAATTTAACGATCTTGTTTTGCTTATGGACATGGAGGAGATCGGAGGCAATGACAAAAAAGCAACACGGCCGAATCCAGATCCCTGGATCGCCCAGGCGCTGATTGGTGCAATAGCCGACAAAGTTATGCGAAGCCAGTTATGATAATAATAATCTTCGTTTAATATCTTCAAACTGACAATTACGCAGTATGATTACAAATCAGTATGAACGGATGATCACAAGTTATTACAGGAGTCGAATTTAACCGTATACGGCAGCCATGCAAGGCGCCCATCACGTCCTACATCTCATTTTCACAAACGCGCCATCTCGCGAATGATAGGCTGAGTGTGACCTATCCTGCAGGAAGTCGACCAACCAGTTATATACGTTATCTGGGAGGTCTAGGTGTGAAAGCTTTCGTGCGAGGACGGAATGCCGGATGGTGTCGAACGCCTTCGAAAAATCGAGCGAAACGATGGTGATATAGGCCTAGGCATTTTCTCTGAGAAGTGAGGTGACGTGATGGAGGATGGAAACAAGCGCCGCAGTTGTGGGGCCGGTAGGGCGGACTGATAATAATAATCTTCGTTTATTAATTCAAACTGACAAGTACGCAGTAAGGTGACATGATACAGTAGCAACAGACGATAAGAAGTTTAACAGGAATCGAATTTAACTGTACGGCAGCCATACAGGGCGCCAATCTGTACTACTGTTCATTTTACAGTTGCCGGCAGGCTAAAAATATTGGACGCACATCACTCCCGTCTCCTCACATTCCCCCACCCGTCCCTCTGTCAGCCACTCGTAGTCATACACTGAAAATTACCCAGAGTGACTCATAAAAGTACAGTAGGCTATAACACATGCATATAATATCATAATATTATGATATTATTTATACATACTATATGCCATATGTATGGTAAATCTAAATTACACAGTGAAATTGTCAAAAATATCGATGCGGTGCCTAATCCTTGTGTGGATTTGATTTTATTGGGTGGACGCACGTGCGTCCAGTGCGTCACGCTGCCGGCGCCTCTGACCACCTAGGAACTGAAGGCTGAGTCAACCTTATGGGGCCAGCGGGTATCGAAACCGCGTCCTTCTGATCTTCGTACCAGCGTGTTACCATTCAACCATCTCCACCAATATGCCCGGAAGGCATATTGGTGTAGGCCTACCGGGCATATCGGTGCTTTTATATTTCTAAAATTCCCAAGTTGTGTAAGAGAATTCCGGAAAAGTGTAGCACATTATAGATCCCGAGAAGCCTACCAAATGGTATATCAAGTTCAGACGTTAACAGTAGAGATTAAATTGAGAAAATCCGTGTGACATGTTTTAAGCAAAACGTCGCGTGTGGCTGCCGAAGAGTCTTCCAAAACACAAGAATTGGGGATATCTCTGTTAGGTCCTGGCAGAGCCGCATGGCAAGCCGTAATCAATTGCATAATGCTACATAGGGTTCTTCGTGAACGCTAGCTTTCCATTACATAAGGAACCAACTGATTCCAAGTTCGGCGTCTTTTATTTCTTGGACGTGTTTAGCACATTGCCTGAAACGTCACAATATCCCACGCTGTGGTAAGGCAAACACAGATTGACCTACAACTGTTGATGTCGCGAGTTCTGCTTCTGAGATCGCAGAAGAGCAAAAGATGGCAAACTACACTGACATCCTATCCACACCTTGCTTTGTTCCAGCAGACTTCAATACTTTTGGCCCCATGAACCATGAACGCCTCAGCGCTCGTGAATAGGCTCGTGCCCTGCGCTTGGTCTTAGAGTGGCGCTTTAGAAGTTTGGGGATTACGATTACGATTCAGTTTCAGCTAAAATAGCTGAAACTGAATCGTAATCGTAACTTTTTTTTATGGCTATATTATAGCTCCGTAACTCTGAATTGCGTGCAATTCTTTTAGGGCAATGGTTGGTTTTTGGTATAATAGCAGTAATTTATCTTTTACTAATATTCTAATGTGAAGACAATGCTAAACGGGCAAAACCCACCTCATTGATTGCTACAATGGTAAGATGCATGTCATTCAATGCAAGTCATAAGTTTTCTTTGGATCTAAACTTTGTAAAGTACTTTATAGTCTGATTTTCCATGTTTATTTCTCTAGTCAGATAGTTTCATTAGTACTTAAGACTGTTTAAATGTAACACAAGGCATCAATTTGTGTGTACATGTAAATGCATTGCATCCTTCACAAATTGTCAACTGTACAGACGATACAATTTATATCGTACACACGTCTTAACGATCGCACTATTTTAACCATCCTTCGTTGTTTTTCTTAACCTTTTTATAATGGACTTCATGCTCAGTGAAATCTGTAGAGCGACTCGATGCCAAGTTTAACTAGCACAAGGGTTGATCGTCTGCAACAATCTGGTCAAAATTTGTCTAAAAAAGTATTTGGAAAATTTCCTAATAATTAATTAAAGTTTGTCAGAAAGTAGAAAAAATTTGGCTATGCGCGTTATGAAAATTCGACAAAAATAGTCACGACATTCCAAATCGGGGCTGGTAAGTGATAACTTCCTGGAACTTCTGTATACGTCAGTTAATTAACATCAACAGTGAAGTAGAAGGATGTGCTCTGATGCTGCGACATTTCGTTCCCACTCTATTAGTGGCTTCAAGTTACTCTGCTATATTCATTGGCATCGCCTTTAGAGGCATCCCTAAACTCGCAGATGATGATGATGATGATATCCGTTTATTCTTTAGGTAAACACATGCTGACAAACCGCAGCATGGAACAAAGTTAGACAGAGTTTTGAGAAGTAGATAATGTTGAGTAGGCCTATAGCGTTCGGGAAATAAAGTATCCAACACAGCATCACGCCTGTGGAACGATCCCCCACGTAAGTCCCGCAGATTCTCGGTTCCTCCATCATTATTGTATTCTGTCCTACATTCTCTTCCTCAGGCTCCTCTATTTATCACCCCAGGGGTTTCCACACCGTCCTGAACTGCCTACGTTGGCCAATGGCCAGTCTATTAAATTCTTTCATATCTCAACATATATGAGATACACTTCACTGGTTCAACATCGAAGACAGAATCAAACTGAAGATCCTCCTCCGTGGCCGGGTTTCGTTGGCTGGCTCTGCTCCATCATAGGCTATTTGTGCCGGTTTCAGCTAAGTGAGGTCGCAGGTCAATTCATTTATCCACTCTGGTCCCTGGCCGCCGTGCGTCAACACGAGTGCACCGTGCACTCTAATGCGTTCGACAGTTTCTTTGGAACAATCTGCTCAGACTTCTTTCCTGGCTATGTTAAGACGCACCTGTTCAGATTCATTAGCCAGCCATTTGCATTGCGGTTTTGAGTGGTTCCAAACTTCGCTCCATAAGAACCAGGATATGTATATTCAGATCGACGTCGTCGGTCAGAGAATTTAAACTTCTTCAGCTGTCCTCGTGAAGGCCGTGTCTGATAAAAGCAGAAACCACTGCACTGTTGATCACGGCCAAAAGGTATCTGATACCATAATGTCTCAAGTTTGGATCTGAGTGACATCAGAGAATTGGTAGAATGAACTTAACTGATCAGCGAATTCCTAAGTCTTGAACATGACATTGTGACCGAGAAAGCAACTTCAGAGTTCAACAGTGTTCGGTTGCGAGCAGATGAAGAGTGAAATAATCCATTGATTAATAACAGTCTTATCAGCTATTCAAATATAAGGAGCGTTTACATAGTGAAAACCGAGGTTAGACATTGTCGGTCTAACACTAGCAGGATAAGATGCGTAGATTTTAACCTAAGTTCTCAAACTGCTCGACAATATTAAACAGCTGTTCAGAGGTAAGCTCAAAATACAACGAAATTATTTGATCGTCGAAATGTCATAATATAAAAAATTATATGTTTGAATCTGATGGCGTATAGTCTGAAGGTTGAAAAAAATCACATTAACCGCACATTATCAAGCAATCTGCGTTGTAGCCTCGTGTGAAAAGCTTTAATCTCAAACAGCACGGGTATGCTAAATCATGAACATCGAAGTTTCTAAACCTAGGCATCCCTTTGTTAATGAACGATGTGTATGTTACACGAGAGACAGTCGATGCGTGATGGGTCGAGTAACTCAGAGTTAGAAGAAGAACTGAAAGAGGAATTCACTCACTCACACAATCGACCACTCATTCAATTCACTCACCCAACCACCCACCCACCCACTCACCAATCCACCCACCCACCCACTCACCAATCCACCAACCCACTCACTCATTCACTCACTTACTGGACCACTCATTCACTCGACACCTCATTCACTCGCTCACACATTGGCTCATTCATTCCCTCGATCACTCAGTCACACACTCGCTCGCTTGCTCACTCACTCACCCACTGATTTATCTACCGCGAGTGGTAAAGTGGGTTTCGTTTACGTTAGAGATAGTAGCAGCAGTTAGGAAGAAAGTTCGCGTATTGTTTGTTTCGTTTGTTATGGATTACTTTTTCTGTCGAGCAGATCGCGGAACAGGAGTTGTTGATTCCCGTCAGAATACTGCCCTTTATTGAGTTCTCCTTAACCTTTGAGATCGGCTGGTTTGGCATGTGTGGCACCATCTGCCGAATCACAGCCCTCTCAATACTTCGGGGTTGACTATGGCTGCTGTAATGCTGTATTATATCTGCATCCAGTCCCATCTTCTTAAAAGATTGTAAATAATTGCGTGCTTGTGACACACTGGCAGAACTCCTTCTGCCAATGATGAATTACGGAGATGATACAACAACAGGCAACAACTCATCGACGAATTCATAAAGGTGGAAGGTTGGTATAGGGTCAAATGCGAACGTTTTGACGGAGAAGATAGCATACGCTGTTTCAGTAACAGCCATTTACCATTCAGAACCGATCCATGTGCCACCGTGTGGGTGTCTAATAATAATGTAGGTGGACATAAGAGACTTTCATTGTCATAGCGCAAGTGATCCTTAGCCTGTAAGAATGGAATCAGAGACTTGCATGAATGACCCAGAAGCAATGGCATGAGTAATCATGCTGGACCAATTATAGCTCCGCAACTTATCCTGGAAGAAAAATTGCTTTTTCACCAGATGCTGGATCCACTCACGGTGGTCCTTGCCCATCTCTATTCCTTTGTAAAGGCGTTCGGACCGCCTAACTGTTCTGACCCAGCGCTCGATGTCAAGTCATGGTCATAAGTTCACACCAAATGTAAATCTGGTATGAACAAAACTTGAGAAAAGCCTAAGGGTTGAGGAAGATGACGATGTTTATCTTTTGAACTAGCAATGTGTTTCTTCACAGTTATAGCCAACCGCTAGTAGGCCTTCACTCCGCACTAGACGCTTCGACGTTTTACTGGCTCACTGTATGTTTTATTTTACATAAGTCTATGAAGCGAAATCACATTCGCTTGACCCTAGACATAAAGACTGAGCCATTGATAAGCATTTCGTTTTAGTGTTAAAAAATGTTCAGAGACAGACGAATACAAGAAATTCTGTCATTAATTTCAATATATGTAATCAGTTTGAAGCTTCACTATGTACCAAGACATTCATTATGATCATTCAAGGACCTCTCAAGCAACTATAACGCTATCAGCTGATATGCTGTGGACTTTGAATCGTCGTTAGGGACGGCTACAGCTTAAATGAAAACACGATTATGAGACTTAAAGATGATTACGACATCAACGACGAATCCTAATCTAATCTTCTCAAGACGAACAACTGTCGTGTCTACTTATGTAGTATTAGATCTCTTCTAAACCATCTGGTCTTCTGCGCTCCGGAGTTCGGTATGTCTCTCGCAACAGCCAGACACTTACGAACTGTCGCAGACTGCACGGTCAGTCTTTTATATACTATATACAATACAATACAATACCTCTTTCCTCACTAGCTGCCTCATCAATTGGTCACCCCCACCACGTCCTACCGTTCTATGTACCTGTAGGAGTTACCTAAACCATTACTTGTTGATGTTCCCGCAATCTGTCAGTTTACTTAACTCGATCGCTGGCATTACTTTTCATTTCATTATATTATTTCAAGCGTCTTTTCTCTTTGATCCTGCCGGTTCCCTTCGCCGTTACTGGTTTCTGAGAAACCAAACTGACCTAGGGTCTGGCTTTATACGTGTGAGTGTGTGTGTGTGTGTGTGTGTCATACCGCCCCCCCCAGCCCCCAATCGGTCAGAGGGTCAAACCGCCGATGGAGACGATACATTATCGATGCAACTAAATAATAAACTCAAGTCCGAACTGGATCTGAGGAACCTATTCACTTTGCCTTACCATATACGACTTGCGCTATGCTAAAGCTTCTATATGTAGTCTCTGTGATACGTTAATAAAGTCTTTCACTGCTGTTTGGAAGTTTAATCCAAAGAATTCTGGACATTTACTCGCGTATTTGGTATTTCACTTCTATATGAACTAGGAAAAACTCCTTTTATCCGCAGCCGTGTGACCATCTAACTTAGTGTTCGAATGCCTGCAAATAGCTTCATTTCTTTCACTTACTTTCTGATGCTGTATTTTCGTTCAACTGATTTAGCTTTAGCTTAAATTGTCACAGAACCCTGGCCGCAGCTTAAAACTTTAACGATGTCCAACGTTGACACGTGTAATAAATTAATGAATAAATTAAAATAAATAGACTGAAAATGTAGATCTACAACTAGTCAGCACTATTCAGTGACGTCTTAAATTCCTTGTATTGAATGCATTGTACATTTCATGTTCGGCGCCACTTGTTTCTCGGGAAATGTATTTATTGACTTTCTATGTGCAAATAATAAATGCCTGTTGTTACTTTTATAAAGAAGAAATTCGTTGACAGGTTCTAAACGCAAAACATTCTAATGACACTGAAATGACTGAGGATTTGCAAGAGAAAGAACTGATGGCATCAACAAGAGGTAATTATGATCCGCATTTCCATAATTCATCTACAACAATTTCTGCAACTTGGAACTCCAGTTACTTAAGAAATTTCGGTGACCGGTCAATTCGGCGCATGGTCAATTCGGCGCCGATCAATTCGGCGTCGGTCAATTGGGTGCCGGTCAATTGGGCGCGATCTATTCGGCGCCGGTCAATTCGGCGCATGGTCAATTCGGCGCCGATCAATTCGGCGTCGGTCAATTGGGTGCCGGTCAATTGGGCGCGATCTATTCGGCGCCGGTCAATTCGGCGCATGGTCAATTCGGCGCAGATCAATTCGGCGTCGGTCAATTGGGTGCCGGTCAATTGGGCGCGATCTATTCGGCGCCGGTCAATTCGGCGCATGGTCAATTCGGCGCCGGTCAATTCGGCGCCTTTTATTAACGCTTCTGTTTCTACCGACATTTCGTCTACTATGACTTTCCTTGATCCCGCTTCTAGTTTAAGTTATATTTTAATCGTTGATCCCGCTTCTAGTTTACGTTATATTTAAATCGTTGATCCCGCTTCTAGGTTAGTTTATATTTTGATCGTTCATCCCGCTTCTAATATTAGTTAGATTTCAATCTTTCAACAAAAGGCGCAGATTTTGAAATTATAAACTTTAAACCATTTCACACCTGTTACCGTCTTCCAATTAGCAATTAGATTAAATTATAGCTAAAAAGTAGAACCGATTAAAATATAACTTAAACTTGAAGCGGGATCAACGATTAAAATATAGGCCTAACTAACAGTAGAACCTGGATGAAAGATTTATATATCACAAAAACTAGAAGCAGGATGAACGATCAAAATATAAACTAAACTAGAAGCGGGATCAACGATTAAAATATAATTTAAACTAGAAGCGGGATCAAGGAAAGTCATGTAGACGAAATGTCGGTAGAAATAGAATGGTTAAAAAGGCGCCGAATTGACCCGCGCCGAATTGACCGCGCCCAATAAACCGTCGCCGAATTGACTGGCGCCGAATTGTCATGGCACCGAAATTTCAATGGATTAAATCCTTGAAATTGGGTGACACTCTTTCTGATTGGGCTAATGACTTTGTTGTTGTTTTTGAATCTACCATCCATCTTATAAATCTGCTATTTTATCATCACCTGGACACACTCATGACTAACGCAGAATCTGAAGCGGTTAGTCAGTCGCCAGGTAAAGCAATTAACTATCCAGATGTTTGAAAGCCAGTAAGAAATAATGAGTTTAGAGGCATTTCTTGAAAGGAGAAGAGGTCGAGCAGCGGATAAAGATTTGATTCCTTTGGGCTGCAACACGTAATGCACGAAAGCCCATGTCAGTGCGGCATCTAGGCTCAACCAAAAGACCCATTACCGAAGACCGCAGACTGCGTGGCAGGATGTAAGGAGAGAACAGTGGTTGAATGTAGGTAGGAGTGTACATTGTGACGGGTTTTTAGGTAAACAGGGCAGTTTAAATCTAATTCTGAATTCTGCAGGAAGCCAATGCAGCTGACCGTGCAAAGTTAATGTGTTTGTACGAGAAGATGTACATACGTAGCACCACGCGAGCCAGAGAATTTTGGATGGGTTGAAGCCTGTTGACTTGAAGATTTTATATGCCTGCCAACACAGAGTTGGCATAATCGAGGTAAGAGCAGACAATAGAGCATACCATGGTCAGTGATAATATGTCTTTGGTAAGAGCAGACCTTAAGTGATGTTTTGCCCTGATATGGTAGAAACAAGATTTGCAAAGGTTTGTTATGTAGGATTGGAATGTGAGGTTACTGTCAAAGCGACCTCAAATGTTTGACAGTCTTTGATATTGGAACGTCAGTGCTAGCAAGATGAACGTTAGAATGAGAAGGGAAGAGCGGAGTCGTTGGCGCGAGCGATTTCCTTAGGCTTATCGGGGTTTATAAGACCTTTGAAGCAGAACCATGCATGCATTGAAGAGAGGCAAGTAGTTGTCTTTTGGATACTCTGGCGCAACCACGCAATAACCACGTGACGTCACGACCACCGTATGACGTCATCGAAACTATTGGAAATTCCCGCAGTTTCGATGACGCGACTAATACTTCACGTGATCGAAACTACTAGAACTCCCTGCGGTATCGATCACGCGCCTATGAGTCATTAAGCCTAAGGAATAACCGGTAGTTTCTAGTTTACAAATTAACTAATACATCATTATCTACCCAAGAATTGAACGAGTCCGAGTACCCAAACCATTTAACGAGTGATTTCTTCCCACGTTTTCTAATCACTTTTTCAATCCTAAATATTTCTTGAGTCGTCTTCTGTAGCTCCTGTTCATAGAATGAGCCCTGTATCTCCTCACCATTAGAATCGGTAATCTTGTAAGTTGGCGGATCTGTGTATTGAACCTGAGATACTATAAAAACTTCCTCCGTCCATCTAGGGAGATATCCTTTCGAAAAGATATTCTTCTTTTTAGTTATTCTAACTTTATCTCCGATCGAGAATCTAGGCGCAATAGGCTGTGAGACCTCTTCGCCGTATAAATTCATAAATACAGTCTTTTCATTCGTTTTCATACTAGCCTTAGCCGGAGTCATTTTGATGGAAGAATGTCTCGTATTGTTATAATTACTCACCATTCCGTCTAAAACGTCGATATATCTTCTCGTCGAATTAGCTGTAAAGTACTTAAACATTTTATCTTTCATCGTCCTGTTCCATCTCTCGCCAATGCAAGATTTCTCTTCATTCTCAGTAGAATATAACTCGAGCAAATTCTTTACGTCTTTGTTATAAAATTCCTTACCATTGTCTACCCATAATTTAACGGGCTTTCGTCCGCTCTCGAGTATCTTCAAGAAGCCGCGAGCTGTAGATTTCCCACTCTTATCATTCAATGGCACGATCCAGCCGTACTTAGAAAACACATCTATAACGGTTAACAGGTATTTCACACCATCGTTATCTTTAGCGAATGCTTGCATATCTACTAGATCAGCCGCCCATATCTCATCTATCCCGCTAACGTATACCTTCCGTTTTCTAAAATGCCTTACTACTGGTTTATGTAGTTCATCCGCTAATTGATCAGTCAATTTCGGATCGGGTTGTAATTTTAAGCTTTTTTAAACCTAACCCGAGACTTACTTTAGTAGATAATATAGGCTTGACTATAGCCCTCTCTATACGTTCCCGCAAGCTAGGAGTAGGAATATTATTCAAATCATTAATCATTACTCTATCGGCAACATGCCTAGAAGCCGTATCAGTGTGTCGATCGTAAGCCAAATCATGATGGTAAGCCGCGTTATCTACTCTGTTGATGGGGTTACTCCAATCTTTAGGAGTGCCGTCGGGATTCAGTCTCAAATCTAGTCTTGTCCCGGGTCCTGTAAACGAGTGACCTGGGAGATGCATCTCACCCGGATATTTAGCCCAAGGTAATTTCACGTTTCTAGTGGCTGTATTCAACGAACCGACTACATCTCCGCCTTTCGTAGCGGCTCCTTTTACGAATTGAGTTTTTGTTTTACCGCATACAACGCATACACCTCTTTGCATGGATCTCCCATTCTTAGCCACGACATCTTGTATATCCTTAGTTTCGGTCTGTCTTTTACACTTGACGCAATACATTTCGCTTTTAATATAGAAGTTTTATATATTTAAAATGGAAGTGAAAGACTTAACGTGGAACGATTTACAATCGAAGAGATTTAATAACAACTTATTACCAAAAAGTATAAGGGGTGTAATAGTAGGAAAATCGGGATGCGGTAAGACGACGTTATTGTTAAATTTACTTTTGAGACCTGGATGGCTCGACTATAACAATTTACAAGTATTCGGAAAATCTCTATTTCAACCGGAGTACAAAATTCTTAAAAAGGCATTCGAAGAAAAACTACCTAAAGAAGCGATCATCGGGCTGTTTAACATTCGAGACGAGATAATGAGGTCTAATATTTCTCCAGAATGCGTTGTAGAAGAGATACCGAAAGAGTTAAGAGACAAGTCGGATATCGAATGCAGGTTTTACGAATCAGCGGAAGATGTGCCCGATCCTAGAGAGCTGAGCTGTGAAAAGAAAAACTTGATGATTTTTGACGATTTACAATTAGAAAAGCAGAACAAATGCGAAACGTATTATATCAGGGGCAGACATAGTAACGTCGACTGTTTGTACCTCGCCCAGAATTATTTTAAATTGCCTAGACAGACTATCAGAGAGAACGCAAACTTTATTTGTTTATTTCCACAAGACATGAAGAATGTTTCTCATATCTACAACGATCATGTAAGTACAGACATGCCTAAAGAGGAATTCAAAAAACTATGCGAAGAGACGTGGAAACAACCGCATCAATTCGTAGTTATCGACTTAACGAGCAAGAAGAGCTGCGGTAAATACCGACGTGGATTAGATGAATTTTACATCCCCAATTCTGAATTAAAATAATATAATATACTAGTAAAAATGGAAGACCTCCTCGTGAAGATACAGGTGAACACGGCACAGACTGCGACTAACACGAATCCGAAATCGTCGTTTTACATTTTAGTGGGCAACGAAAAGGGCAGAACCGCACGAATTATAACGAAAAACAATCCGGTAATCGAACTAGATAAAACCAAAAAGTACGAAATGGCTCTAGTCGATTTGTATACTTACTACGTGTTCCCTAACATAGACGCGAGCAACAACAACTTCCGGTATTCGCCGGACAGTGGCGCGACGTGGTTTGACGTAGATATTCCAGAAGGGTCCTATGAACTCGCGGATATAAACGACTATGTGAAGAAAATTATGAAAGAGAACGGTCATAACGATGCCGCAAACGAAGAATATTGCATTACGTTAGAAGCAAACACTAATACGTTGAAGGCGGTGTTAAACATTACGCCGAATTATAAGGTTGATTTCACATCAGACAACTCGATCAGAACGGTCCTAGGTTTCACTCCCGGGACATATACGGAGGGTTATTTCGAATCGGAAAACATCGTGAACATAATGAACATAGACAGCTTTAGAGTAACTAGCGATATAATCGGGGGTTCGTACTCAATGGATCAACGACGAATGTGATCTATTCGTTTTTTCCTACCGTTGGACCCGGTTATAAGATCATCCAAATCCCAGCTAATTTAATTTATCTCCCCGTTACGATGAATACGATTTCATCGATGGAAACGAGACTTACCGACCAAAATGGAAAACTAATTAACATTAGAGGGGAAGCGATGTCGATCAAGTTTCATATTAGAGAAGTGTGAAGACTTAAAACTTTATCTTAGTTATATATAAAATGACTCAGTACACAAACGTACGCGTTAATATTTCAGACGGGCAAAAAATCAAGATTAAACGAGCGCTTGAAGCGGGAGCCGACGGTGTTAGTATTAGACTATCTCACGATGATCTAGATGGAGACCACGTTTTAGCTCTTACGAAAGCGCAATTTAACAAAGCGGCGAAAGCTTGTCAGAACGGAAAGGGCACGACGATCAAAATGAGTAAAACGCAATTAATATATAACGCTAAAGTCGAGGGCGGTTTTATCGGAGCTCTATTACCATTTCTAGCTACGGCTGGGAAATTCCTTCTTGGAAGCGTACTGCCTGGTTTAGCACAAGGCGCTTTAAGCGGATTAGGTTCAGCAGCTACTTCGAAAATTATCGATAAAATAAGCGGATCGGGAGTAGTGTACATTAACAAAGGCGGCCTGGCTTGTAAAGTAAGACCGGATGGAAATGGGTTGTATCTGTCTCCGTGGTCGAAAGGCAGTACGATGGGAATGGGATTGTATATGAAAACGGGTAGTGGGTTGTATATGAAAACGGGTAGCGGACTTATACTAGGTCCTAATTCGCCATTCCAAAATATTCCGATTCTCGGTATGTTGCTTTAAAAATAATCCTCGTATAAATAAAATGTCGGGATTCAACAGACCTATCCATAAATTTATAACGAGACCCACTCGTCGGATCGAAGTTAGAACCCAACCGAAAGAGGTGCGTTGGACGTTGAAACAAGCGACGCATACGCCCTGCAGACAACTGGGTGGACTAAGATGGGAGATTTTTGCACAACAACTGATAACGATTCAACCTAGAGAAACAGCTACAGTAGCGTTAGGACTAGGTGTTCGAATGACAAAAGGATCATGTCTAGTTTCGCTTAGACAGGAAATCGAAGCGAGTCTACGAGATGGAGTCGTTACCGGGCAAGTAGAAGACATCGAAATTACTATTCAAAACGACACGGATTCGGTAGTTAATATAATCGAAGGCGATTCGTTATGTTTCGTTAATTATATCGCAGTTTAAAAAATTATATCGCGTTATTATAAAAAGAATGGAGATCCCACTGAAAACGAAAATCGATGGAAGCGCCCATGTTTACCGACTTTCGAAAATCACTGAAATTCAAGAAGAGCTCAACCGGGAACTCAAAAAAAGAGAGACTCTAGGTAAAAAGTATCGTAAAGGCGTTAGGATTATCAACGTAGTAGACGGTATATCGACTCTGGTCGCGCTGGGCTCGCAGGCTTCAGCGATCACGGTTCTGTCTACGATAGTCGCGGCACCTATCGCGATAGGTCTACAAACACTGGCGGTTGGAGCGGGTGTTTTCAGCGTGATCGGGCGTGTGATCAATAGAAAGCTCACGCCAAAGGCGGAGAAGCACGAAAATATTAAAACGTTGGCCGAAGCGAAACTCAACGCGATCAGTGACTTTATCTCGAAAGCTTTGGAAGACGGTAATATTTCAGACGAGGAATACTCGTTAATTCTAAACGAACGCGTGAAATTTAACGAAATGAAAGAAGAAATCAGAAAAGCAGTCCAACAAGAAACTATAGCCGAGTCGTTGAAAGATGCGTTGGGAAATCGATGAAAAACGAAGAACGTAAAACATAGAACGTAAAACATAGAACATAAACGTAAAACATAAAACATAAAACGTAAAAAATCACGTTCGTTCCATTTCAATGTTTTAACGCGTGTTCCAAAAACGTGTTAAAACATTATACCACCTATTTAAAAAAACAATGTCATTTCTAAAAATAACCGATCCCACCAAAAGAGACTTTATCGTTGAAGAGTTTCTGAAGACTAAGAAAAACATTCAACGAGATTATTTATCGGAGAAACTAGGTGATATAGGATTGCAGCGAGATTTGGTAAAGTTGTACAAGCCGATCGTCGACTCGCAATCGACCATATCGAAAGAACAAAACGCTTTGTTATCGACTATTAAGGAAAACTCAGCAGCCACGTCTAACGCTCTAAAAGCGCTTCCCGCATCGATATCGTCGTCGTTAAAAGCCATACAGCTTCCACAGTATCCCTCGATAGCGGCTTACGAGGATCCTGTAGAAGACGTTAGAATGTTAGAATTAGGAGACGTGGCAACGAAATACCTGAGTCAATACACCTCTAAAGCCAAGTCTACCGATACGACGTTCGGTCTAAATTCTAAAGACGGGAAATTTTATATCGGAGACACACGCGTATCGTTCCAGAACGACGATATAATAGTCGGAGAGAAGACTTATACAGGTACTCCGGGACTTTGGGAGCTAGTGACTATGGCTAAACCGAACAGTTCGATTTACGACGACAACGATCTGTCCGATTACGCCGAGATTCTAGACGCGACGAATGCTATGAGACAACCTAACAATCCGAGTAAACCGAAATCGTCTAGAAGCGAAAAGTATAGAAATATCATTAAACCGATATGGGAAATGAAGTCTGGAAAACAGACGCCGAAGACGGGTAAAGGAGTCATCGTAATTCCACAAGATCCGAATGCTTTAGTAGAAATGTTGAGTCTGCGTTTGGCTAGCTACGGCGCGGGTAATACGGGAGTGAGAAACGAGATCGTCGGTATATGCGATGAATTATTACGACAAAACGCTATCGATGAAGAACGGTATAAAAAGTTAATGTTGCAATTATAAAAAAAACTTTGGAGAGTTACGGTCGTGTGATTCTGTAACTCGCTTTAGTTACAGAATATCGTTTACATAAGTGTCGTTGTCGTAAACATCTCCCATATTTCATCGTTCATACGGTCATGAAACGCAACCTTCGCCGTGAGATACCTCTTTTCCAAGCTATTGAGCTTGTTCTTAAGGTCGTGAATGATCGACTCGAATTCATTAGCAACGATCTTTTTGGTAAGCTCATCCGAGTCGTCATCCGAGATCTCTTCAGTATTATTCTCCGCGTTAGAGACTACTTTAATGTAGTGGCAATCGCTACACTCGCTGTCGCTATACTCGCTGTCGCTACACTCGCTGTCGCTATACTCACTACATTCTGAAGCGTCTCCGACTAGGTCGAAAACGTCGGTTATGAATTCACTACAAGCGTCTTTCACTTCGGAAATAAAAAGGGATATAATCTTTGCGTTATTAGAAGCCAGAGTTAAAAATGAGCCGGCCGATTTTTCAACATATTCTTCGTAGGAATCCATTTTATATTCTCGTGTTGTTTTTATATTAACAGGAGAATATAAATAAACATTCGTAATTCTAACATCGAACAATCCAGTTCTGGATATAAAAACTTAATATTGCGATTATAAAACATGCTCGTCATCGCTAATAGAAGAATTAAGAGAAAACACGTTATAGGAGGAGCGGGAATAATGGATACTATTACGGGAGTGCTCAAGAAGCTCTTCACTTCGGATGTCGGTAAACGAGTCGCATCGTCCGCCCTTAGCGCTGGTAAAGACGCCGCGAGAGAGTTGGGTAAAAGGCGCTAGAAGTTGGAAAGAATACAACCGTAGAGGTTGGTAAGCGATTGATGGATAAAACCGCAGCTAAACTCTTAGCTTCCTTAGCACTATCGCCTCACGTAGTCAAAAACCAAAAGGTCGAAACGATACCAGCGCTTACGCAAGAGAATGCGGCTATCTTAGCACGGCTAATCGATAACGATGTAGGAACTACTGATATTAATAAGATACTAGCCGGTGACGGACTTTCTTCGAATGCCGTGTCCATTCGAGATCTAGTGCGTGGTCTCAACAAAAACGGAGCGGGATTGAAACTCGCGTGAGTTTAAATAAATAATCTTTAGTAATTAAAATGCAATCGAATATTCTAAACATTACAGAACCCACAGAGGTCGACGAAGGAATCGAAAAATACGAATGGCATGAATACGAACCAGCAGCGAGAACGACTTTTAACACACCCGGCGAGATTCGCATAAATATCGAAACTCAAGATCTATTTTGCCATCCCGCCGAATCTTACCTGCTTTTCGAAGGTAGGTTGGTTAAAAGAGTTGCAGGGGCGGCGTTCGCTAATGGTGACGCCGTGGCCCTCTCAAATAATGGACTCTTGCATCTTTTCAGTCAAATCGCGTATTCCCTATCGAATCAAGATATCGAAACGGTATTTCACCCCGGACAAGCAACTACGATGCTGGGTTTGCTTAAATATCCGGACGACTTCGCCAAAGCGCAAGGTCTTAACCAATTATGGTGCAAAGATACCGCGGCAACCGCGGTTATACCGGATAACGCGGGTTTCGCGACTCGTCATGGGTATCTTATTCAAAAACCAACGGCTAAGGGAACGTTTAGTTTCGTCGTGCCCCTTAAACATATTTTCGGATTCTGCGAAGATTACGATAAAATAGTGTACGGTTTTAAGCACACGCTAACGATGGTTCGAAAATCGGACGACGACGCTATTTTTAGACTCGCTGCCGCGGATGCAGGAAAAGTCGACGTCGTGAAAATCTCGTGGTTTATGCCGCACGTTACTCCGGCGGATATGGAGAAGATGCAATTGTACAAAACTATCGAATCGAAAGCATCGGTGCCCGTTGCATATCGAGCTCGTCAATGCGACACTATAACGGTTCCTCAATCGACTACTTTTAGTTGGCGTCTTAGCGTTAAGACGGCTCCTGAAAAACCTAGGTGGATAGTCGTCGGATTTCAAACCGATCGAAGCGGTGACCAAGAACATAACCCCTCGATTTTCGATCATTGCAACCTCAAAAACATGTACGTGATGATGAATCAAGAGAGATATCCGGCGGTTGACTACGATCTATCGTTTCCCAACCAGAAATTTTCGAGAGCTTATAGAGACGCGGCGTCGTTCAGCGAAAAGTTCTACGGAATGGATCCGTTGATTACGCAAAGCAACATCACTCCAGCCGATTACAAAGAGCTATATCCGCTCATGGTTTTCGATGTTAGTAAACAGTCGGAAAGACTGAAATCGTCGGTCGTCGATATCCAAATCAAAGCTACTTTCAACGCTCAAGTTCCAGCTGATACCCAAGGTTACGCGGTTATAATTTCGGATAAGTTGCTAAACTTCCAGTCAGATGGACAGAAAATGAGCGTAGTGTACTAATCATCTGTATGAAAATAAGTTTCTTGTTTAAAGACAATCTTGTAGTATATAAAATGAAACTGCCAGAATTACACAAGTTAGCGAAAGAGAATAAGATTAAAGGTGTCGCTCATCTCAACAAACCGGAATTGGTAGAGCTGCTGATCGAGAAAGGATTGATTCCTGAGGACAACTCCCTGGTAGGTAAACCGAAATTAACGAGAAAAGAATATCTGAAAGAATATCAAAAAGAATATTGGAAAGATCGTCGAAAAGAATATAATGACGATGGTAGATACGATAGATTGAATGGTATCAGAAACAACCCGAAACGAGTCGTTATTTTTGACTTGGAAACGGGTGAGACCATCGAGTATTCGTCGATGCATAAAGCGGCTAAAGCTCACAGAGAAAACGCCCGTTTAATATCGTATTATAACGGAAAAGTATGGAGAAACAGATACGAAATTACGGTGTACGATGGAATCTGCGAGATCGATAAAGAGACTTCGAGAGCATACGATGAAACTATCGATGCAGTTGCACACCCAAGCGAAGAGTCTTCTCAATGATAAGATTTCTACATTTTTAGAAACCTATCGTTTGTATACACGCGATAGGTTTCTACAGTTAAAGTTACGGACTTAGTTTATGGTCGTAAGAATGCCGCTGAAAAGTCTCTAGCTAATATGTTTGTGGCGATGGACGAATAAACTAATATCTCGAGGTAATCGGTATCGGTTAGAAAAACTATGGTACTACCGGTTGCGTTATTATACGAACCTCCCGTACCCCCGCCACCCGCAATTTGCATGTACACCGTCCCATTTTTATACAGGAAGACGTTACCATGTGATGTATTACTCACATCACGAAATTCTATGTACGCCGAAACGATATAGTATCCGGCTTTACCGGGTGTGAAACGAGTCGGTCCTGTACTGTTATCACTACTAGCGGTATTGAATCTTACTCTATCGAAAGAAACTCTTGTGTGAGTTGTAGCGTTTATGGCTTGATTAGTGGTAGTGTAAACGCTAAACGCGGGTCCGACTGCAGTCGTATCAACATATTTTTTGGTCGCTGCATCGCCATCACCGCTAGGATCGCGTAGGCCCGTAATGTGTGCACCATGCATAAAGATGGGTTTATGCACATTTATTTTAGACGGAGGAGTGCCATCCATTGACTTAACCATCTCTAAGACGGTTTCATCATTTATTCTAAAACGAAATCCATCCGTCGATTGCGATATAATTGGTTGGTTTAATCGACATTCTATTTTATTCGTTGTATTTCCTAACAATATATTAAAAACTTTATTTCCACCCAAATCCTTACATCCCATCACCCGCGTAAGCTCTCTACCGATGCTTAAGAATAAGTTGCCAGTCATGGTATCGCCGGTTTTAGACACTTTCGAAACAGTTCGTTCATCGACGTATTTCTTATCGTCGTCGCGATTCGTTAACAAATCTATGGCTTGTCCCCGACTTAGAGCCTCATCCATTCCCGCTTCCGAAGTGTTCGTTGTAGGTAGACCTTTAATGCTGTGACAACCCATTTTTAGATTTCCAGTCGCTGGGTTTACTCCATCCATTCGAAGGAAAGCAGCATTTACTTGACTAAGTGTAACGCCTCCGGCAATTATTCTTTGCGTAGATCCTGAATCTGTATGTCCAAATTTGTCGACAGGCATTTTATATATAACAATTTTTTAATGCAAGTCGTTTATGACTTCTTGAAACTCGCATCCGTCGTTCATCGTCTTCTTTAACACGTACAAACACAAATGTCCGCAAAACACTTCGTTATCCGGCTGTATTCGCTCGCTGTTATAAAACACCGGGCGCCGTAAATACTTTAATAGTTCGGTAGGAGGAGGCAGTCCATAACTATCGAAATATATTTTCTCGTTGTCGTTCTTTAAAAAGCCGACCCAGTGCTTGCCTACCCCATTAGAATCGTCTAGGTTTAATATCCCACACTCATTCCGTCTAGGTTTTTTCGGTAGGGTGTCTCGCAGAAAAACTCCTCTAAAATTCGGAATATTCAGTTTCTTCGCAGCATCCAATAGTTCAAAATTCGTTAACGGTTGATTTGGAAGAACTACGCCTTCAACATCGATGTTTTTGACAGTTGTAGAACTCATTTTAATATTCGACTAATACTCTTATTAACGAAGCGCGTAGTGTCCATATGCTAAAGTGTGGATGCCGTCTTGCTGAATCACTCGTTTGTCGTCGTCGGCTGACAACGCGACTTTATTTACTTCTTCGGTATACATGTCGTGATGATACGACCGAATAACATTCATTTTTCTTAACTGTTCTCTTCTCGTAAACACACACTCTTTGTAATCTTCGTGGGTTATCGTTTTACTAACAACGTTCTTTTTCACTCCTTTACACTTCTTATGATCTTCTCCAGCCATCTTGTACGAGTACAACTTCGACCTCAAACCTACGAATTCTTCGATCTGTTTTCCTCCCGCTTCATCTTTGAACATGCCGATCACTTTCTTATTCACACCCGTTTCTATACACGATGGATGATCTTTCGGATACTCACTCGTGTCGAACCGGCTTCTAATGTCAGGAGCTATATCGGCGTAGAAGTCTTCGGTCTTAATTTCATAAGCTAGAGAATCCGTATCCGTAAAAAGTAACTTTGCTCTATCTTCATACTTGGTCTTGATGTAATTATAATGAAAATCGTAGATCAATGTCTTGCTTGAATCTAAAATACACATACCTAGATATATCGGTTTGTTATAGAACAACTTGGTCTTTTTCATGTGAACGGCGATTAGATTTTCATCGAAAATAGTTCGACCGTCGTAATTTGGTTTCGCCGCGAGCTTCGTAGCTTCCTTCTCATCGCACACCAATCGTACGTCAACTCGATTCTCGATACATTCCATAGTCTTACCGAAGACGCTATTATTCATCAGCTTGAAAAAGTCCTTCTCGAAATCGTTAGTAGCTCTCGTTCGCAATTCCGTATTCAAGTCGATATACTTTTTCAGCCAAGCGCTTTCTTCGAATATTAACCCTCGATGTATTTTCATTATCTTCAAACCGAGACTTTCGTACAACTTTAAATTACCGTAATGAACAACGTACTTCTTTTTATCGTTTAAATTCGGAATTAGTTTCGTTACATCCGATCCTGCAGGTTTTATACTCTCAGGAGCTAGAGGGTAATCGTTATGCAAGTGGTGTAATTCCTTAGGATACTCAAGATCGACTTCTAACACGCACCCCACTCCATCTCGTTCGGTAATGCTTCTCCAATCGTTCAGCTCGTCATCGCTCATCCATTTAAACCCATGAGTTGGTAGAGCTTTGCTCATCGCCCATCCGTACAAGTTATTCGCGTCTAAGTAAGGAATGAATACCGAAGGCTGGCTGCGATCGAAAGCTTCTCCCATGTACTCGTTGTTCGCTTTCGCGTATCGTTTTGAAATCGTGCTGACTCCCCCTCTTATTCCTTGCTTGATCATCAGTAACATATCGTAGTCGCTCAACAACTCCAACTCTACGCCGGTCAACTTTAACGCAGCGTCCCATGCTAGTCCGGGTGAAGTATAATACCACGCGGGATCGAGCCTATAATGTTCGATGCACACGTCTCTAAAGTTTTCGAATACATCGGCTAATAATAAAACATCCGACAAATTGTACAAGTCGTGATATTCTCTTAACGTTTTACAACGAAATACTTTCCATACATTTTTGGCGTGCTCGTAATCTTCATCGCTGATGTCTGAATCGTTCAGTTTAGAATAGAATTTATGCTTCGGAGGCAATTCGGTCTCGTTTAATCTTTCAATGCCGTCAACGTAATCGTACGCGTAAACACCTTTTCTGAGTAAAAGATCTAACTTCTCACCTTTAAAAAAATCACCTAAATTCTTACACTGATCTTTACTAAGGTTCTTCGATAACGCGTCGAGACTCGAAGGCATGAATCTAAAACTGTCGATAAAGCGTAATTCGCGCTTGACCGTTATCTCTTTTCCCTCTTTATTTACAAAGTTACCGACCACGATCTCTCGGCTAAACGATATATACTTTTCTTCGTTATTTGGAATACAGTTAATTTTCTCACCATTCTCGCCTCGCAATTTCTTCACGAATAGATGGCTGTCGTATCCGGATAGATTATGGAATACTACAGGGAAAAACTTGGGGACTTTGTAGTTCATATTACAAATATTATGTGCGGCGCCTCTGAATTTACCACTTAAATGACAGTGATCTCTAACTCGATCTTTACCTAACTCTCCCCCGCAGATATGACAGTTAGTAGCTTCATCGAAACATTTCTTCTCAGTTTTGCCGAATATCATATTCTTGGGGAATTTAAACTGGTTATATATTTCTTTTATATTTTCTACAAGAGAATCTATGAATATCTGGGCAACATCGTCGTCTTCGATTTCAGCCGTAAACCTCACTGGCTCTTGGGAATAAACACCGTCGTCGAAGCATTTTATATGATAACAAAACGAGCTAGGCGTATGTTTCTGGTATTTATTAGTGTAAGACGTGTTGGGATCGGGCTGGCATGTATCGATCGGTTTGATAAAAGACTCAAAATCGGCGTAAACTATAAACGGCAGTCTCATCGATTTAAAATAATGCTTAAAACTTAACATAGTTCCTAGGTCGGGGAGAACTATTCGTTGGGCGTCTTGCCGTGAACAGTACTCGGTATGCTTATTCAGTGATTCTACTTCTCTGTAACCGGTTAAACATCTTTTACAATAATGCACTGAATGCTTCGCTTTTTCCGTTCGTGACACCAACATTCTGTTAAAATTCTTGATCCAACAATAATGCTTCTTTTCTCCGTCGGAAATAAGCAGTAGATCTACGAATATATCGCTTTCGTGTTTCGATATATATAATGGGTATACATCCTTTTCATAGCCGAATACGTTAACGCTAATGTTATTGTTACGCTCAAACTTATTTATTACGTTGTCGTCGGCAGCGACCGGGAATTCGATACCATTCCAATCGAGTTTCTTAGATTGTTCTTTTAGATCTCTAGTGATTCTTTGAGGGTCTTTATCTGTTGGATTCAGCGCTCTGGTAATACACCATTTAAAACATTCATCGTCGTCGTTTTTCAGATTAATAATAGCCTTTTTATTGGCTAAATACTCGGGAAGTGGAATATAAGAACTACCTTTCAATGGCTTATATACCACTGTATCGATATCCAACTTCATAACGGTTTTAAACCTCCAATTACTACCTCTCATCTGAAAACTTGCCATGCTCTCCTTAATTTTATCCACTGCGTTGCTATATATTTCACACACGTCGGTTGCGTCTAAAATGATATCGGTCTTTGATTTAAAATTAGGTTCGGCTTCGACTTCTTCCCCAGATTTAATATCTACTTTCTTCATTACGCAATTAAGATTGAATTGAACTTTTACCCCACGATTTTTCGCTAACAGACTGACTACTTGGGGCCTTACAGCGTTGAGAAAAGATGTGACATCGATGGAACTGGTGGAATCGATCGTGTATCGCTTAGTAAAACCCTTAATAGCCTTCGCAGTCTCTCGGATTTCGAACTTGTTTTTATTGATTTTACTAAAAATACTCAAAACCTTCGTCTTCAACGATTCCAATCTTTCATTCACGGTTTTCTTTTCCTTTGGAGGAATGGAACTAACCCACCGATCCGCAAAAGAATTAATAACAGACCTAACCTTAGTCTTCATCTCATTCCAAACATTACTAACAGAAGATTTCCAAATATCAGACGGAGGCGTATACTTACCTGGAACAAGCGTTGGAACTTTAATGTCCGGAACCGGAGCGTCTAACGGATTGATCGCAGGCCTAGGCGACATGAATGCTATGAGTTCCGCTTTTCGCAGTCTCGAATAACCAACCACACCTCTCTCTCGTGCTATATTTTGTAGTTCTTTGACGGTGTTCGTCGAATAGTCCATTTTATTAAGGACATTTATTCCTTTAGGTGATTTCTTGAAATCAGTTCGTGTATCCATTTTATTATAGACATTCATTCCTTTAAGCCCTTTCATAAAACTAGATTACTAGATACTATTGGAAATTCCCAGCCCGCGTAATCATCCTATGACTCATAGACGCGTCATCGAAACTGCGGGAATTTCCAATAGTTTCGATGACGTCATACGGTGGTCGTGACGTCACGTGGTTATTGCGTGGTTGCGCCAGAGTATCCAAAAGACAACTACTGAGGCACTCTTCTAGTATTCATAAAATGTCTACCTGATTTTATGGAGCGAACTAATTGTTTGGGAAATGGAGAAATGGAGATCACATTTTATAAAGAAAGCAGTTTAATATTTTCTAATTATATTTTCTAATATATAACTAATTTTAGTTTTTATTTTCAATGCAATAGATGAACTGAATGAAACTCCGTCTTGTACAACGGTAAGATTATCTAAATAATGCAGAATACGTTGAAAAGTATAGGGGACCAATTAACGACTTGGTGATCTCGACCGATGCAATATAACAGCTATGCTGTAGAAGTCATACTATGATATTATTATTATTAATTAATCTATGAGAGTTAAAATGAACATAAGCAAAATTAGGGTAAAAATCACAAAATTATTTCTTCAGCTGAAATTTTAAATTAAGTTTATCAGTAAATTGTGAATTGAAATGACAGTTTTCTAAAGGTGTCAATGACGGTTCAAATACCAACATATGATTCGGCGTTCTATGACTTAGTATCGTATATTCTGTCTGGTTATTTGTACGATGCCTTTCAGGGACTATAAAAGAGCGACAGATATGGCAGTCTAAGAGATCTGATAGTTTGAGAGTTTCGGAATTGCTTGAGAAAATGGTACTTATGTTTTAATGGAAGACTGTTCCAGAATGACGTTTAAAGAACGCGAAAGAGCGATGTGAGCGCATAATCGTTTTGGGAGCGCGGAACCTTCAAGTCCTCACAGGCTGCTGAACGCAACGTCTATGAGACAGGAACGCAGAGCTATATGATGCAATTATAAATTATCGAAGCTATTTCCAAGAGGCGATCTTTATTTTAATCCTGTCCTCGACCGGAAGCCAGTGGAGAGTCTCTGACTGCTACCTAATTTCTTCCCAATAACTTTAAGCTAGCTACAACCAACTACTGTGATTCGTTGTCTCATTTTTTTAATTCCGTGATTAGCGATGTGCCTTGGAAATTATTCCTAGGACTACTGGCCTTCAGAAAGAATGTTTCCATATCTTAGACCTAATTATCACATTAATCGAGAACCTCATTCTAGCTGACAGTTTCATCTCCGTCAGGTTTGGATATGCCAGAGGTCATCCTCTTCTAACCGAGCAATCTCTTCTCGTGATGATCTGTCAATTTATCGCTCAATCTGCACCTTCAACTTCATTTCCAAAATCCTGGAAAAAGTAGTTGCTCATCAAAAAGTTTAATCTCTCACAACATGCACCTCCCTTTCCAGTCGGCCTATTGCAAATACTATTCCAGTTTGAGGGAATGCTACACTTGCGGTAGGCGGACTAGAATGTCCGGAATGTTTCAAATTCAAGCGATATTCACAGAAAGAGTAGCGACCGTGGTAGGCTGAGGAAACAATAAAAATTTAAAGCAGTAAGATCAGAGAAAATCGGCAATATCTCGTAAAAATTAGAAAGAGGACTTGACTGAAGCTCATGAGATCACATCTTAAATGGAAGCATGAATATGGGAAAGCTTAAAACTTTCAGTTAGCACCAAACATGGCATGGATTTAAATAATTGAAGAAACCGACAGATAATTTGGCGTAGAAATTACTCTGTAGAAACGTTGACACGTGTGGACTATTATGAAGTATATTGCTTTCTGTCAACGGATACCACAGAGTTTAAAGTGATACTCTGAAGATTTGACGACTAGCCAAATCTTGTTAACTGCACTGGGTCAGAATTCTTCTGAACTGTTTAAATCTATGCTGAGCTAAGTTATTCGGTGTCCCTCATAAAATTCAAGATTTACTAATCGTAACAACCAATATAATCTTCCAGTGTTGACGTTGCATATTTTTCATTTCAGCTGTACGATCTTCCTCTGGAGATGTTGGACATTATTTTACTAAAGTCCTATCTACAATGGTTATTGAATTCACCAACAAAGCAGAGAGACGAAGAAGTTATCAGGTCTCTCATATCAGTCGACGTTTGCTTTAATCGTAGAATTACCCGGCTACGGTTCAAGAAGGCAATCTGGCGTTACCTGGAAGGTTTTATTCCTTTCAAACATTACTTTCTAACTTACTTAACTTAACCACAAAGTATGCTTTGATAAATATTTTCATATTGCCTTTGATCTTTAAATGTCTTCACGCATATGGTTAGCTAGTTACCCATGCATTTGCAACAGTGCATTTTAATTACCTGGACCAAGTTACATCGAAAATTGCAAATGATGATGGGAGAAGACACCCTTGGTACACCATGATTCTACCCTCCAGAAATCCCTCGTAGATAGTAGGAGACTGAGTATCTTTAATCTCCCGAGAAGGAAATGCATTTTCACTGCCAATCACAATAGCATACTGCTCCTCTTGCAAGGAGACCTGAAAGAAGATGCAGATTCCGTCTGAAGGACAAAGTCGGACGATTGGACAGATCTGGGTATGAATTGTGGAAGAGGTGAGACTTCAGTTTACACTGGAAATCCTGAGCTATGCAGCTGCATAGTAGCTCGGCTATCAACCAACTCGGACCTGTTTAAACTGAATAACGGCAACAGTTAATTAATTATTCCTTGTCATCTGAGTGGAAAAAACAGCAAAGCAATAAAAACAATAGGCCTATTGGTGTGGTTAATGCACCGATAAGAGCATTCACCTGCCCACTAAGGCTGTGTAGATCTGTGGTGCAAGGAACCACCTCATCCTGCTATGTACCACCTCCTTATGCACTAGAGTATGTTTCGCGAGATCGCACTGCACAATATTCAATTTACATTAAAATTCCTTACTATACCAGTAGCAGTTTAACGTTTGGACTCTCAGCTCATTGCCGAACATCCTCTCTTCAACCGCATACTTTCTCTCCCTCTCTGTAAACTTCC
>OY744615.1:3065622-3113122 GCA_963556255.1 Allolobophora icterica | reverse complement strand
TTTGTTTGATTTCTGGCCCGTTTGAACCCGTTAAGCTCTTTCGTTTCAGCGTTTTAGCGACATAAGTGAATTATATTAAGCGCTTTTGAAGCCGTTAGTTTAAAAGAGCAGCCGTGTACGGTATATTGAAATTTACGTTAACCTATCATACCGTTTGAATGTGGCTATTTTTTAAACAGTGACGTCAGTGGTCATAAATATTAATTAGTTGGAAGCAGCCAATGAGAGGAGCGTAACATGAAATATGGGTTACATTCCTGTTCGTTCATATTACTAATATTGATAGATAAAAAGATAATTATTTACAGTTAATTATTTGTGTATTGATTATTATTTTGCTTTTATTTAAGTCGTGCGTCCGATTTCCATCGACTTCACTGAGAGAATCGACGTAGGAAGAAATGAATCGGTGTTGGGAGTGACTAAACTGCGAGACGAAATCTACGTGCTCTGTCAATCAAATTCTGATGCTTCAACTGCAATTCGTGTCTTTGAGGATCGAAATCGATTTCTTCAGAAGAAAAAAATCAAAATAAAAGAGATAATCTCTCCCTTTGACATTGGATCCAGTGAGAAAAAAAATTGTTTGTACGTCTCTGCAGAGAATTGTGTCTGGAAGATTACAAGAGAAACAGATCACAAACACAAAACCATCAAATGGTTAATCACTGATTATCAACCATTCACTCTGTCAGTGTCCAGTGATGATCAGTTGCTGGTGGTCAGTTATTTATCGTCCATTCTGATGATCTACGGTTCAGACGCAAAACTTATTCGATCCATTCAGTTACCAATAGACATCAAGAACCCTCGTCATTTCATGGAAACATCCAGTGGGAATTTTATCATTCTTTACAGGTGGATAGAATGGAAAGAGGGAGAGAGTGGGTTAAGTGATAGAGAAATAGTAATAAAGTGGGGCATATGTGAATTGACCAGAGACGGACAGATGGTCATCCGTCGTTTTATTCCTAACAACGAGACACAGCAACTGATCGATCCTTCTCATATCTCACTCGATTCAGACGAACAAGTGTTTGTGACTGACCAAACTTGTCATAGAGAGATTCTGTTGGATTCCGATCTTAACTGGAATCGAATTCTTTGTTCAACTTCAACAAAAGACGAAACAGAAGAAACGAAGATTCGAAAGCCATGGAGATTGTATTACGACGAAGAAAAGAAACAACTAATCGTCGGAGGAAATTTAGGAGTTGGAATTAATGTTTACACCTTAAGTCGGAAATAAACTCTTAGATTACGATCTTAAATTGAATCGAATTCTTTGCTACAATCGTCAGATATAATTATGGAGTTAATGCTGACACTCTTTATCGGAGATAAACCTACTTTTCATCAACAGATTCTGATAAAATGTCCCTTTAAAACTCTTCCGTGTAATGAGATAAATCGAACATATATAGTTCCTGTAAACTATTTCGAATAATTTTTAATAACTAGTCGTTTGCCCATCATAAGACGGTTGAAAAGAATTTGAAAATCTATTACTATGTAACAAACAACGTATCCAGTTAGACACGTGGCCTAAATAAATTGGCCTGTTGAAACCAGTTAAGCTCGCTCGTTTCATCCTGTTCGCCACCTAAGTAAATTATTTTAAGCCCTTTTTAAGCCGTTAAAAGAGCAGCCATGTATCAAATCAAGTCGCGAATGGTCGTTTGGGGCTCTGCAAGAAAATTGGCCCGTTTAAACCCGTTAAGATCGTTCGTTTTAGCCTGTTCGCCACCTAATTAAATTAGTTTAAGCCCGTCTTCCGCCGTTGGTTTAAAAACGCACCCGTTTACGGTATAATTATTTGAATTTAATACGACGATTTCTACAGCGCCGCAACACATGCCCGTCAAAGGCGTTTGACAAGTTTCGTTGTCTCCCTATTGCTTCCCTTTAACGAGTCTACAGTGTACTAAAACCTAATCCACTGGACAGAATCAGTCAAGACATCTGGAACCGGAAGACAGGCCGGGATAAGCAACACGAAGTAGACAAGGCTTCAACCCTGACCTAAATGTTATTGCGAACCTTGCAGAGCGGACATAATAGTTAATGTTAGTCTTTTGGTCCGCAATTTATGTACACTCAACACACTTCGTAATCTAATAACAAAGTCCCAAACAGTGGTGATAAACACCGTGTTCCTGACCGATTCCACCTGCTTTATGGCTTCCAAGATCTCAGGAAGATGCTTCATAGTTCAGCCAGCCTTTACAGGTGCGTCTCTGAAGAAGAGTAAAAGCTTAGTTGTGGGATACGGTAGCCGATTAGAGCGCTCGCCTTGTAATGCGGAGAGTAAAGGTTGGAGTTTCTCCTAAAACGTTTCCCGTTGCGGGACCTAGAGTAAGTCCGTCACTCATAATTACTCAGCGCCAGCTATTGATGCTGACCCAGTCTTTGGGTAGTGGCGCTTAAAAATGAATAATATAATAAATATATTAAAATTGATAATAATAATAAAAATAATAACAATAGTAATAACAGTAGCAATAAAATATGTAATTCATAAAGCGTTCTTCATTTCGTTTCCATTGCAACGAGGCTTCTGTCGGCGGTGGAATTCCGGTTATTCAGGCATTGCTCGACTGTTTCGTGTCCGAAGAGTTTACACAAACATTGGCTTCTGTCAATGCCAGTCTTACAAGATCATGCATTCGTTTGATGGTTAGATCCTTCATTAATTAATGCATTTGTTTTATTATTCATTCATTCTTTATTCGTTAATCATTAGCACTTTCCTTCACTGATCCATTCATTCATCTGCTAATTCATTCACAAGGCAATCATTGCTCATTGGTCAATCAATCATTGTTAAATGATTTTCTAGGCTGAAGATGAGTGACGTTGATCTCTTTCTTATCCATTCGCCCTACAGTGGACTCAACGTCAGCACTTATCAGGCTGTACTCAATCTTAAGGTCAAAGGTCAGTCACTGCCCACTCTGTATGTCTGCCTCTATATTTTTCTGTGTCTCTGTCCGTCTGGTTAATATGCTATTAATTCGTCTGTATTAGACAGTGTTTACCACGTGGCAATCGGTGATATTGGTAATGTTGTTGTTGCTGTTATTGTTGTTGTTCGTGGTAGTAGAGGTGGCCAATTGACTGACTGGCTATTGAAGAAATGGTATCTATACATATAATTTTCCAGTTCTGTGTGTCGATAAACGCTCTCACAGGCGCAAGAAATTGGCCCCGCCCACGAACACTGATAGACGTTGGCAAAGCCAGAGAGACAGACAGACAAACAGCGGTTATTGGGTCTATCCTTGCCTCCCTCCCTTCTTCCCCTCGCATTATCTCTGTCCCTCTTGAGGGAGAGGAGGAGCAAGGACGAGGGGAAGAGTGATTTTAGCCAATGCAATATAACACGGGCACCCGAAATTCGCCCCGCCCACAAACACTGGGCACTACGGAGATAGGCTAGAAGTACAGACTCAAAGCCAGACAAACAGACGAACGGATGGTCAGACAGACAGACGGATTGACACACAGACAAACAAACGGTTAGTAAGTCTGTCTATGCCTCCCTCCCTTCCGCCCTACCTCTATCCTCCCTCCATCCTCCTTTACTCACTCCCTCCATGCCTACCTCTCCCGTCATAATGACGGGCAAATCCATTAGTTTTAAATAAACTATTTCACAGATCAGCTGGCTTATTCAATATCAATATCAAACATCTGGAGGGCTTGAAGGACGCGGGATTTCCAACACCGTCTATAAATCAAATTGAACTCCGTCCCTTCCAACGTCGGGAAAGAGCGCGACGTTACCATTGTGGGATATTTACCCTTGGCCAGGGCCCTTAAATCTGACCATTCTGACGTCATCGAACTTGTCAAAAAGTAACGGCTAGATCATTTCTAGCGCTAGAATTAGCAACAAGGCAGTGCCTCTGGCGAACGACTCCCATATTGGAGAAGAGCTGATTGCTCAAGCAGACAGGAAGTTCTTCCAGAAATCGCATTTCTGTGGACACTGCATTCATCAGCTCTTGTCACCTCATCGTGAGGACAAGTACTCACTTCGCAAGCACCGTTTCATGCTGCCTCTTGTTAAATCTAAATTATTTAAAAGCAGCTTTGTTAATCGATGTTTCTTTAATTATATCTAGATGTACATGTATGACTTTATAAGCTGTTTATTAGTTTATTTTCAAAATCTATGTAATCATTGTATACATGTAATAATAACACGGACAATTTCTATAGCGCCGTAACACGACCAATCGACCATGCCGCTACAAGGGCGCTGATATGCATGTGCGTTTGTCATATGCAAATAAAGGCTACTTGCTTACTTACTTACTTAATGTCTTGTTGAAACAATTGCAGGAAATTGGCGCCTCCAAGCGAATATCTAGTAATTTAATTCTACCGGCTGTAGCAGAGCAGTACTGTGGCCCTTCTAACGATTGCCTCGCGTTTTAATTGTTGTTTTCACACAGAAGTAGCGCCTCTAGCGAAAGCCCAGCGCTGACATAGAAATACGATCACAAATGTGGCGCCTCCAGTAGTTTTCTGGAGGCGCCACATTCGCCTGATGAAGTTTTCTTTATGCAATATTGCGTTCTAATAGTAGTAGCAGCAGCAGCAGCAGCAGCAGCAGCAGCAGCAGCAGCAGCAGCAGCAGTAGTAGTAGTAGTAGTAGTAGTAGTAGTAGTAGTAGTAGTAGTAGTAGTAGTAGTAGTAGTAGTAGTAGTAGTAATAATAATAATAATAATAATAATAATAATAATAACTTTATTTTCCATTTTAGTTAATATTCAAGTCCCTGAGGGATCCTGTATACCTCGGGGCAAAAAAAAAATTTAAAAAAAAATTAATAATAATAATATAATAATAATAATAATAATAATAATAATAATAATAATAATAATAATAATAATATAATAATAATAATAATAATAATAATAATAATAATAATAATAATAATAATAATAATAATAATAACCTATAATGCAAACTATATAATTTTTTATATCGGATCGGTAGTGCTCAGCCCAGTTAATGTTATTGAAGGTACATGTTAGAGAAAACCCGTAACCAGCAGTACGCAACTGAATACTAAATCCATGTAGCCAGTGAGGTAAAACCAAGACATACATGTAGTTCAGTCTGTTAGCAAAGGTCACTCACGATGCAATTTAGTATAGCCAGCTAATTGCAAGGTAATGTCCATCCACTTAGGCAAATCTTTGTTCTGCTGTAACTCGTCTTCACTGAGAGTCTACAGTACGTCAATTTTAAAGTCTAATTGAAGACTAGTTGTGTAGTGTAATCCGAAACGATGCCTCTAATTTTAGCCAACACGGAATTCATTTGAACACATGTTATTTAATTAGATTAATTAAATGAAATTAAGTTAATTTAATTCGGAAGGTCGATGATGGTCGTTTGGTGTAAACCATTGTGTGTTAAACAATTGATCTGAAACCCAGCCAAGCATTTAGTTGATAAACTCACGTAGAAGTCTAACAATCAAATCGCGAGCACAAGTCTTATGCATTGTCAAGCCAACAACGATGACCACAATGGAAGGTACGATAAAAATATTTCCCTAAGAAAACTCTTAAAATGATGGGAAAATAGATGTACTGTGGTGTTCACTGATCAGAATTTTGACGTGACGATAGTATTCTTATTTCAGCATCATCAGCATGAAGATGACTTTCTAAGCCATGCCTAAAATACAGGCAGAGCTAAAGGCCTAAAGTGAATTCTTGTTCTGCTGAAACTTTAGTATATATATATATATATATTTATTTATTTATTTAAGTCAACAAAAAACAAATCAGCAAAACAGCAAAAAGAAACAGAAATAGATACAATGAGAGCAGAGTGAATGCAGTAATTAAATCAGATAATATCTGTGTCCAATTGTGCGGGAACATAACTCAAACAATATTATCCACTTATTAGATCGTTAACCCTCTTCTCTACGTTTATTATAACAGGCGATCACATGGGCGTCCGCAGGAAGTTTTCTAGGGGGCAACATTTTCTGGGGGGGGGGATTTTTCTAGGTGGAAAAATGACGTTTTTGCATAGCTATTCATAAACACAGAAAACGCAACAATTGTCAAAATCCAGGGGGCAAATGCCCCCTTGCCTTCTCCGGACGCCCATGGGCGATCAAGTATTGCAGCCTTAGAGATGAGATGTGCATTATACCACAGGTGTACATAGCTCTTCACTCAAGCCACACTCGTCCTCCTGTAGGTCATATTAGGTTTAGGCAATAGATTTAAGCTGTGAGAATGTTTTTCATCAGCCAAATCTGCTACTTAACTAACATAACCGTTGGAAGCTTTGCGTTACTAACTAGTTTGATTGCAATTCACAGAAAAAAATAATATATTAATCAGAAGTAGTTATACATCTTCTCATGACGAAAAACGAAAGTCGCCGGAATTAATTAAAGAGAATTCATACATCGAAGATAAAATGACGAAAGACGAAGGAGACGTTGAGGTTCCTAGAAACATTGGACTTTTTGGTGGTATTGCGTTCATCGTCGGAACTATTATCGGTATTGTTAATATATCTTACTTCGAATGCTTTTCTTATATGTGTGATGATCGGAATGATATTTATTTTAGAGAAATCACGTTATTAGGGCCTACTGTTACATTGCATTGTTGCTATTATTACATATTTTACATACAAACTGACGCGTGATTGGCTTGGCCAATCAAGTTACCAAAAGAACAACTTTGCATTGTTTGTTAAACAATGTCGCCACAAATTTTATTAAAAGTGTTACAATTCCCATACCTGAGAAATTTGAAAAGTCTAAAAACAGGAAATAAGGATTGGAATTACCGTCACCTTAGCACACACTGCAGAGTAGTGAGTATGGTACAACATCTGAACATCAGACGAATCCCAAAAACTCAGGAGACGCTAATGGAAATACAGCCAGCAGCCTAAACTTAATCAGGGCAACTGACCGCAAAGGTCTTTGTGGATTCACTCGCCATTACATAGTTGGGTCATACTATGTTACATCGATAAAGACTTAAATATTATGCCCTATGGTCGACGCGAAGCGGATGATAAACATCTTTAACGCTTTGTAAGACAAGGCTTTAGTTTAATTATGAATGATTCAATCGATGACCCACACCTTTACCCTTAAACCTCGATCTCGATCAATCTGGTTAAAACAGATTGCATTTGGTTTAGGCTCGGGTATCTTTATTTCTCCCAGAGGAGTGGCAAGTGGATCGGGTAGCGTTGGTCTATCCATGATCAGCTGGACAGTCTGCGGAATCATCTCAATGCTTGGTAAGTGCTAATCCAGTTTTGTAGATAAACTTAGTCAATCATACTGACATAAAATTATAATTTACCTATAAAGATTATTATTACCCATACACTAAGCACCATTACGACAGAGTTTCAATCGATGGCGCTGGACAATTGTGAATGAATCAGGTTCCTACACAGTAACCGTCTGAAAGAGGACTCGAATCCATACTCTTGGCGGTAAAGACAAGCGCTCTGACCAATCAGCTGACTTGTTAATCGAACAATTCCGCAAAGACAAAAAAATAATGATGAATTTTAACTTTGAGGAGTCGAATTAACTCGTACCGATAATTCGTTACAGCATGGGCTGTGGTATTAATTTTCTAAATACTAGTAAATAAAGTCTTTCTAAAAAAGTCTCTTAATGATTTACTTACTGACGACATTAGCCACCTCAATATAAACGGAAGAACTGAAGAACGTTGCGATACAAATTGATGAAATCATCGGAATTTTCTGATTAGTGATAAGCGTAGGGGGTCATTGCATAATTACGTAACGCCGAAAATGACCGTTTTTGACCCACCCACCCACCCTTTAACGCTTCGTAACGTTTCCCTAGACCCACCCACCCACCCACCTCCCCCAGCGTTACATATTTATTGTTACGAAAAATCATTTTAGATTTACTATGTGGACGCGCAATTAAAATTCATATTTTATAGCGAATTTAATATAGTATGTGAATTAGAACTTGACAGTAGTCCTAAAATATATAGAACGTTTTATTTATATAAATGACTGTCATGTTTGAAATGCAAATTACTTTGTTTTTAAAGTTTTACGTCAAAGTTTTACACACTGGAAAGTTTCGTGGACTAAATTGCTTATTAATAATTAATCAAAATTAAGACGAACTAATTATTTGCTAAGTCTGAGCACTTCGATAATTATTAATATAAATTTTGCTCAGTTTTTTCAGGCATTAATTTTAAATGTTTGAAATTCGTGTCCACTAAGTGAAATATGCTTTAAAGTTGTTCTTCAAGGTCAGGAATCCAGAGAGAATTACCACGTTGTTCCGACGGTAAACACTATGAAAGATCCAAACAATACGAACAGCGGTTTCCGGTTTACACAAATGGGAGATGAAATCGTAGCTTATTTTAGACCAATAGCACAGCGTCTATCCAGTTTGGTCATTCGCCATTGGGCCGTATTTATATACAGAAATAGGTCACCTGGGCGCGTTGCGAAAGGTGGTTCCCTAGGAGAGCCATACAAACTGTGCAGGGCCGATCTTTCACAATTTCAACTTTTAATTTTAAAATAATGCTCAATAAGGTGTCAATCGATGTTAATTTAATTTTTTTGTAGCTAAACTGTTGGTAAAAGCGTTACGTAACGTTCATCTCCATACACCCACCCACCCACGTAACGTTTCGTAACGCTTTCAAGGACCCCACCCACCCACCCACCCTCGAGCGCTACGTAATTATGCAATGACCCCTAGTGAAACGTAAAACAGTGGTTGTTCAAAGTTGAAAGAGATGCCAATGACTATGAACATTCGAGAAGCATTTGCGCAAAGAGAACAATCTATCCTTATCTAATAAACACATAATAGGATGACTGAACATACCTCTCAAGCATTTTGAAAATGACCAGGATATAAAGGAGTAGAGAAATAATACAGGAAACAACCACAAAATATACAAGCCGCACCTCAGTCCATCTCCAAATGGCTGGCATCAGGAAACTGATGATGAATTGGTCATAAATGACAAGCTGTGCTTGTTTATTTATTTACTAGCAGGTTTACCCGGCGTTGCCCGGGGTTATAAGTTTCAATCCCTGTAGGGAATAAGCAACAAATTTAGGTATAAGTTTAAATCCGTGTAGCGAATAAAGAATAAATTTAGGCGACCTGTGGGGGAGACTGCTTCGCAGTGTAGGCGTGGACTGACTGCTTCGCAGTCGCCCTCTGGCGACGACTGCTTCGCAGTCTCCCGTGGACTGACTGCTTCGCAGTCGAAGAGGGTGAAGCCGGCGTTGGCGGGTTCAAGAAAACGCGAGAAATCTAGTCCTCACTGCCCTTAGTAAAGCAGAGTCTTTGAACATAGAATTTTGCTATAAAACGATGAATATAGTTCGAATCGATCGATATAAAATTTTGTGCGAAAGTAAACAACGTCGTTATGCGGATTATTAATGACGTTGGGGAATACCCGCGCCATAAATAGAGCCGCTTGTCGTTATGCGCATTATTAATGACGTTGGGGAATACCGGCGCCATAAATAGAAGCGCTTCGCGCTGGGTCGTCATGGACGGTCGGTTGGGTAGAGTTTTTGGGGATTTTCACCATGTTAGCGGTGAAAAGGGGGTACGCGAACCCCTCCACTGGGTGTCCGATGCCGAGACCGACACAGCAGTGAAGGTTTCGAGTGAAAAGGTGCAAAATTGTAGAAGTTAAACCCGGTCAACTCTGTGTGTCTGTCTGTCTGACAGACACACAGAATTCTCTCTTTATTTATATAGATTTCTCACTGCCGTAATTCGGACTTTTAGTATGTCCAATGTGCACACACAGACCAATGATTTCAGTCCGATAAATTGTTCCCAATTCTGTGATTCCATCCGAACTCAGGATTAAGTTGGGTTTTCTCTATTCGCAATATCTGGATTCCGGTGCTGGATTTGATATGGAAGGCTGCCATCAGGTCTCCTATCCTTCCTCTCACAGTGCTAAGGCAGTGTGTCTCTCTATACTGATTCATTCAATACCTGATTTTCATGAGAATTATCTACTCGACCGTCGGCCGGTTGTTCATCTTTGAGTACGTAGCAATTCTGGAAAGATGCCTCTCGTTAATTTCTCTACAAAAGAAGTTTCTAGTAAAGTTGTATCACTCTTGACCACACTAGACAACAGGTGTCTCTATTTCCACTCGGTGTACAAAGGGTATGCGGACGTTTCGTCCCCGGACGATTCGTCCCGGACGATTCGTCCCAGGACGATTCGTCCCAGCACGATTCGTCCCAGCACGATTCGTCCCGAGGACTTTCGTCCCAGGACGATTCTTCCCAGGACGATTCGTCCCAGGACGATTCGTCCCAGGGCGAATCGTCCGAGGCTATCATTTACCGATTTGTGATTGGTGATGATTGCCTATTTAAGGAGTGATTTTAATTTGGTATATGGGGTTCCCTTCTAGCGGGACTTGTCCCTTTTGAGCTGTTGAAAAAACTGTTGCCTGGCAAACTGTTCTGTATTACTAGTTAAAAGCGGCGATAAAAAAAGACTAATACGGTAGATTGTCAGAGGATAAAACTCCGCTAATGTTAACAGTCAACCGTCGTGACGAACAGTCCGTGACGAATAGACCCGAGTTGAGTTTTATCCTATGACGAATCGTTCTGGGACGAATCGTCCTGGGACGAATCGTCCTGGGACGAAACGTCCTCGGGACGAATCGTCCTGGGACGAATCGTCCCCAAATCGTACAAAGTCTCAGAAACTGGCTTACTCAAAATCTGATTTAAGTCTAGTTACCGTACTGGTAATTTTGAAGGCTCGAATAGTGACACATAGTATAATTTTTGTCGTTGAACAGGAGCATTTTGTTACGCAGAACTGGGGACAGTTGTGAAGAAGTCTGGTGCAGATTATGCGTATCTTAACGAAGCCTACGGTTCGGTGCTTTCTTACACTTTCGCCTGGGTAAGCAGTATTCTCCTTAAGCCTGCCAGCTTGGCTACAATGACCCTCACTTGCGCCCAGTATATCATGACTCCGATTTTCGCAGACGGATGTGGGGAAGCACCTACGTACATCAGGAAAATGACCGCAATAATTTTTCTACGTAAGTAGCATTTACAAGCATGTGCGAGTACGTGAAATTGCATGCGAACGAGCAAAAGATGTCAGTCGGTTTGTCGGTCATTCAGTAAGTCAGTCAGTCATTCAGGCAGGATATAATAAAGTGCATATATTTTATGCTAAAGGCTTGAGAAAATGTTCTCAGATATTCTGATGAAACTAATCTTTGTAAGCTCATTCCAGAAAGCACTAATCCCGACAGTGCTTCCAGTGAGAACTCAGAAATTGGACAATCGGCATTCCAGCAACACACTTCCGTTAACAAAATTGTAGCTGAATTGGGTAAAGACTCTGGTTTAGATGTCTGCGGGTAAAGCATATTTTGCTACCCAACTCGTACCCGTAATTCAGGACCGTTATCTGTACCCGATCCATACTCAAAATTACTACCCGACCCGTATCAGCGGGTATACCCGTACTCGTACCGTTACTGTCAAGTAGGCCTAATCAGTAGGTTCCCCATATTCCCAGTTCCTACCATTCCAATAGGTTTACAACTTAGCAAAGTGGTAGTAATAATAATAGGCTGGTGATCATGGTGAATGATTACAGCAATGATGATGATGATGATGATGATGATGATGATGATGATAACGATAATAATAATAGAATATATATATATATATACTATGACCACCCAGACCCCCATTAATCATCTTTTCCCTCCAGCCTGGTCTGTCCCATTGACTCCTTAGGGCCCAGTCAGCTGCAGTCCATGACTTTTATTCAGCCATACATGGCACGGCAGTTTGCAACAAAATACCGTTAATTGGCTTGTTTAGGTGTTTCTAACCGGCTTTGAAATACCAAGCCTCGAATGCAAGAACCTGCTGGTCAGTTTCTGGACAGCCAGGATTGGTCAGTGAATCGCGGGCTGTACGTCTGCGAACTCTAACCTCTAACCTCTGATTGTCAGGCTCAGATATAGGCAAAAGCCATACGATTGCGTTAATGGAAACAAGCCACATTGTAACTGTAATTTGAAGTTCTATTAACAATGCCAAGTTCACTAAGACGTATGGATATAGGTCAACACAGGCATATGATACTTAGACAGGATAGCGCCAGTTATAGTAAATCTTTGACGATGCATGACTCACTGTTACATATAACCCCAAAACTTCACGTCAGTACGTATGATGCACCTACCCGCACCCGACCCGTGAAATGCCTACCCGACCCATACCCAACCCGCGGGTACGGGTCCGCTACGGGTATATCCACGGGTACGGGAATACCCGCAAACCCTTCTTCTGGTTGCTCAGAATCCTTGAAAGCTTTTCCTCTCAGTGTCTAAAGTACAAGACTTACAACTGCTGCATTGCATGAATCTGGGAAAATGATTAATAAAGCTATGATATGCAAAAATACAAATTTGTGGAACCTGGTGAAGTTGACTAAGGTGGTCTCAACAGAGTTCTTCAATGTTAGTTATTTTAGCCGGGATCAACATCTATAGCACAAGGCTGGCATCACAAATACAGATTATCTTCACCGTTGCGAAATTAACAGCTCTCGGGATCATAATCGTCGGTGGCATAGTGATGTTGTACACGGGTGAGTATACTCAGAGTCTAAATTTAACTAATGCACAATTAATTTGTCAAATTCAATCGAACTGAAAAATGCATCATAAAATTTTAGCATAACATCAATTTACAAGAGAGAGCGGAGGCGCACTCCCAAGATATATTTACAAACTACATGTTGTATATGGAACTAATTAACTCCTGATCGTATCGCGTTTGTGATAAAACAGTGGTCAGCGTCACTGTTAAAGAGTTGAAACCCACTGAACCGAGTTTTGCAGACAAACATCGCCACAGTTGAAGAAAACTTCTTGTTTCTATTTGACGAGGTTGTGTACTCAACAACTCTGGGTCGTCGGAAATCGGTTTTGTGCAAACCAGAGTTGAAGCCTGGAGTATGGGCGGCGATCCCTGGTGGGTCGAGGGGGACAAGACCCTCACCCTTAACAGTGGGGGACAAAGTATACAGTTGTGACCCCACATAATGAAGAAACAAAGGTCAAAAAATGTTTCACCTGTCTAATTTGTAAAATGTAAGCGTCAAACCATGCCAAGGCACAGTCCTGCTGAATGGCAAAATAGGTCACCATTTCTAAGTGTCTAAGCCCTGACACCTCAAATCGCGCTAGCTAGGCCTAGCAAGTTTGCTCATCAGGTTTTTTCGAGCATGATTGCATCATTGTGACGAGGTTGTTTCTGGCTGAAATGTTAAAATGTCAGTGTTGTTTAGAGTCCAACACATATATGTAAGGATCGATGCTACATAATCAATTAGCAGACTGTTAACTTTGATGCTTATTTGGGCCGTTCCTTTGCATTTTCCATGTAATAAACAGTAGGAAGTTTGTTTGACTGGTGTTTGCTTCTGAGTATTGTAACAGCCTGCTTGTTCGGCTGCGATAGAACTCTCCAAACAGAGTCGATCCGAACTGTTTGAAATGCGCATAGCAAAGACTTAGGATGATATCTAGATACCTTATGAGAGTTCATTCCTGGTTTCGAGAAGGAAAGGATTATTTTCAAGATTTTGTTTGATGGAAATGACCTTCATATTGTTATTGCAAAATGTCAGTTGCCTGGCACACGGTAAATTTACTCACGGTATGCAAGCAGGTTTACAACTATGGTGAATATGCACAGTTACCACTCTGAAGATAACTTTCTAAGCGCGTCGGTATTCTTCCTCGTGTTGGAATGATGACGGCGCTATTATCCAAGGCATCGTCATTCTAATTCTTGCTACGTGAATATGAGCTGTGGACTATTTGCGTCTTTGCTGGGTGTGTGAAATTCAATGGAATGCCTTTTGATATACTGGTATTACTAAGTCACTCCTGGAATTAACCGAGCAGAAATCGGGTGAATAATCTCTAGACCATTTAGTAGAGTCGAAAGTACCAAATTGTTTGACATCATTGGTCGTTATCACCCACCCCTTTAGCAGGGACTAGCTATCTGCATATGGTATGTCAAGGCTGTTGAAGTCACCCACATATATTGCCAGATTCTCTCGAGATTTGGAAAATATTCTACGTAATTTTTTACATTCATTTAACTTATTTGATGATTTTAATAATACCTACTATCATCACCGCATGGCAGCCGCCACGTGGTTGGTAACATGGTCGTCGGCAGGAATTTTTCTAGGGGCAACATTTTACTAGGGGGCCAAATTGTTGTAGGGGGCAAAATGACGTTTTTGTTGTACGTAAAAGATGCAGATTTTGTAATTTTATGCAAAGACTTTCAAACACCAATTTCCATATAAATCATTTCTTATTTTCAGGTCACACGGAGAATATATCCAGAGGATTCCAAAATACCGAATACAATCCTGGTAAAATCGCAGTTGGTTTGTACAGCGGAATGTGGGCTTATAATGGATGGTAACCACACTTTCTTACGTTCATTAGATTCCGTTATCTTATAACAGTTCAAAACACAGCTTTTAGAGTAAAGCCAGTGCAATAAGATTATGCGTATATATTCGTTTAATGAACATGAAATACTAAATAAATTCTTTCGCTGCAAGTCCGAAAGCATTTTATTATCAGTAATAATTTTTACTACAGACTTTACAACAAAAGAAACCTTTAAAGCATTTAAATTTGGCTTAGGCCTACCTGTGCATCTGGTTTAATTTTAAGGAAAATGTTTGCTTGAATCTAATAATGGCACAGTGTTGTTATATACATGTATGGGCCTATCCACTTATTTTATAGGAATACTGCGAATTTCATGACAGAGGAAATCATAAACCCAGAGAGGTAAGGTAATAGATTCTAGAAAAGAGCAAATAATCAGTCTTTTAAAATAACCAAGACAGACAGCTTACAGCGCAGTTTCTAGCCATTTCATTCACTTTGTAACTTGGTTCGCTAAGTGACGACAAGAAAGGTAATCTGTGACTCGTGTGCAAAATTGTCCATCCGAATATCGGAAATTCTAATCAGTAAGGTGGTTAAAGGTGCAGTAAAGTAAAACTGTGAGGTTCAATCATTCGATAAGTCTAAATGGTTTATCTTGTCTTTCTGCGCAGGAACCTTCCTTTGTCTCTCGTCATTGGTGTTCCATTGGTGATAGTGGTCTACATACTCACTAATATTTCATACTTCACAGTAATGTCAGTCGAGGAATTAATAGCATCACCCGCAGTAGCAGTTGTGAGTAAACACATACCATAACGTAATGTAAAATTTAACATTTGCATAAATAAAACTAGAGTACAGTAAAGTGAAATGTTTGATTCGTAAACTAATGTAAAGTCTAGGAAAAGATAATCTTAACACAAAGGTTTTAAAACATTAGGACAAAATTGAAATAGAGAGGTAATATAAATTTTTTTTTTTAAATCCCTTTGTAGTCGCCTAATCAACGGTCTTGAAGTTGTATCTGATCTTCTAGGCTAAACTACTCATATGAGCAGTGTTTCCAATTTGTTATGACATGCAACATTTCCCTTGCTGAAACTACTTAAAACCTCAAGCACATGATTACAGCTATTTAAACAAATTGTTACTAATGAGGACAATGTTATTCAGCCGCATCATTGTTGATGAACAATATCGAAGAGGAACATGTAACGAGTACAAATTCCAATTGTGTTATAAACCAAATGTTTCTGTAATGTTTCAGACATGGGCAGAAATTGTAATACCTAGAGCAGCTTGGCTAATTCCCATATTTGTAGCAATGTCTGCTTTTGGGACCGGGAATGGTGTTCTCTGTACCGGAGGAAGGTTATACAGTTTATACACCTAAAGAGTTTACGTACCGGTACTGATTTAGAAAATAATAACCATCCACGTTTTAAATTGACGTTCAAAATAAAATTATAAATAAATTATCTACTACAATTTATACCAAACCGATTGAAGAAAACATAACTTCTAAATTACAGTTGTAGCCACCCTACGAATTTGATAGACAAATGCTAAGAAGTAATACACTAAATACTCTGCACCTTAGTTGATGAACAACAATAACGTGAACAAATCGTTGGACAATATGAATTTCAAAATTTGGTAGCTTTACTACTGCAGCATAAGAAGATAAGCGATGGATTTGTAGTTTGTAGTTATAACTACAAGCAACAAAATTCATTGCTTATATTATTAAACTATACATATGCGTTTGAATGTATATTTAGCGCATGATTACAGCTATTTAAACAAATGTTCTGATGCTACTCAATATAACACAATTTTTACATGATTAATTTGTTTCAGAATATGAACATGTACCAAATATCTAAGAAAATGTACTTAATTTGATTTTCTGCGCAAATAATTGGTGTTCATGCAGATTGATGTATTCGGCTGCAAGAAACGAGCACCTGCCAGATGTGCTTGCAATGGTTCACGTAAAGAAATGCACACCTACGCCGGCTATTATGCTGACAGTAAGACTACACACTTTGCTTACTAATTAACAACTGCTTGCAAAAGTATTGTTGTCAAGTAATACTTGCAAAAGTATTATTGTCAAACAATGATTTTAAAAATGCTTGAACTTCCAATTATATCAAATCGTATTGTTTTTCTGCGTTTGCATTTCTTGTAATATATTTTCTATAAGTCTTTAAGGCACTATTTGATCACGGAATACGACGATGTCCTTGTATTACACATTTTAGTTTGATCAAAGATGAGTAGAGCTGTGCAGTTGTGCTATGCAGAGCATTAAACTCATTGGCTGTGTAGTAAGGGGATTTGATTATATGAACAAATTAATTAACAGCATATAAAACCAGCATCCTAAGGCATGAAATGCGTAGATAGGGCTTCCGATAGAAGATTCACCGTGCTTTATTATTCGATGCACAACATGGAACTATGCAAGTATGCATGGATAATTCAAATTTCAACCGTCGGCGCTCACATGTTCTCAGTATGCCACTTCTTGAGCTGAACGCTGGGAAGAGATTGTAGTTTGAGGCTGTCTGTTACGAGCCTCGGTCGCTTCGGAAGAAGAGTGCAATTTATCCGCTGCTGATCGCTTCATAGAAGAGTTAAAACGAGTTAGATCAGTCAAAATCGAAGACTAGAGTAACATGCACAAGCGGTTCAGGCATGTGATAAGTATAAACAATTGGACTGTTGAATATAATCGAACTGATAAAGTGCGGTGACCAAAGCGGAGTATATAGTACCTTCGGCAATAGTCAGACGCGTTGCTTGAGTGATCTGAAGGAGAATTTTGATTCTTATTCAATTTAAATGTTTCAAACTTAAAGAACTTAACGACAATCTTTGCCAGGCTATTACATCTATTCTTATTTTGATGATGGGTGAGTTTGTTTCAAAGTAACGGGCATAAGATCCAACGCCAAGTACAAATTACACGGAACTTTGTGGTTTTCTTTTTATCTTAACTTAAAATTTCTGTCAAAAATCTTCATTGTGTAAGTTTTCTGCTGTTTTTTAGTCACTTATCTTGACCTTTATTTTTGTCCATCAGAACCAATTTTGCCATCGACTGTTAATATCAAGTTTATATTCACTGATTGATTGATTGATTGAACGACCTGCAGTTTATGTTTATTAAAACATTTTGAATCAGTTAGGTGTCTTTCTGTCAAGCGATATCCATAGTAATTTTGTTCGTCACTATAATTTTTATGCAACAGATAGGCGAGAGTCTAATGATTCAGCTTAACGAGTGACCTTAGATTTAAGCTCCATCAACAACTTCTAGCGAAAGGAAAATGACTGTAAGAAAATCAGGCTGCGAGGGAAAGAACACGCCACTCGACTCATTTACCAAAGCAAAACAATGAAGTACCTAGCGCTTGATAAGCATAGAAGTCAGTCTGAGTTGATCTAAAGAAATGCTGATAAAGCAATAAGATATAAAATAATAATAACTGAGAATATTAAATGTCTTATATTAGACTTTTATGGCAATTATCATCCTCATACTTGGCGAGATAAAAAGTCTCATTGGCTTCGTCAGTTTCATCCGGTGGGCATTTTATGGATTGAACATGCTGGGTGTCATCATATTTCGCTTCGTGAAACCTTACAAAGACGTTCCTCGGCCAGTTAAGGTACTACCGGTATTTTTATATTATAATGTAATTATTTAAAGCAGGAATTCACGAAATGACATGCACCAATGTTTGAGTCTTTCACAATGTTGTACACTGCATTTCTGAACTAAATATTAATACCAAATGAGTAAGGAGGCGTCAGTGTTTGAAATTCAAAATTAAGATAAAAAAGATTAATTTTTCCTGTCCATTTTTCATTTATGAACGACCCGAACTTCATTTTGCTTACGTTTTGTACTTGTTGGCAGATTAAACGATCTTTGCTATTATTTCAGCACGTTGCAATGTTTCTGTTTCAGATTCCACTAATTATTCCAGTACTGGTGCTCTTGGCATCAGTATTTCTCGTTTTTGTTCCAATTATAACCAATCCTCAAGTAGAGTTTATGTTTGCTGTAGTTTTTATAGCGGCAGGATTTATCTTCTTCATTCCATTCGTTCTCTTCAAGCTTAGACTACGCTGCACAAGTAAGTACTATATAAAAGTTTTCACGTAAGTTTTTTCTTATGTCTTAAATGAATTTTTGTTTGGCGTTTGTGTGCTCTTAAAGTAAGAGCTCAATTGCTTATTATCCTTTCAATCTATTTATTTCTCTCTCTTTTAAAGTGCCAGTTAGAAGAATTAATCTAAAAAGTACAGGCAATTATGAATATAAAAAGCTTCAAGCTCAATTTGAATGTTATACATTGAAAGCACATTTACCCATAAATTTTAATTTATGTAGAGGTATTTTTGTATCGCGAGCGTGAACTGTTCAAAGTTACGAAATAGATAATCACATATTAAGGGAGAATGCGGAATCTGTGTGTGCTGTTTCCAATGAAAGCAGATCATTCCACTCTGCTTCTCAATGAGACATTTTCAAACTGTCAAACAATAACGTCTGAGAGAGCCTGACCTCTTGCATAAAGTAGGTTGGTGAAACACTGCACAAGATGAAAGTGGAAGTGCTGAGTAGGCTAATTGGATAGAAACTGCATAGAGATGAATTTATATTTTTCAGCGCCCTTCATAGGCGCCGACTTTTACTTTTGTCTCTGGGTGCCAGTGGGTGCATGGGTCCTCCATCCCTTCCCCTAACCCCTCCCCTTAAGTAGGTGATTTTTACCGGATTTTCGAAGAAGGAAATTGTTATCTTGTCAAGGGTTCCAGTGTTATTATTTATTATTTTAAATAATAAATAAATAAATAATTTATTTATGCACGGGCTGTGACTGTGAGATCATGCAATGTTGGGTACCGGTATTTGTATCGTTATACTTCTAAAGTTGCGAGATTACTGCTTAAGTGTAAATAATTTGAATGTAAGGTCCGAATTCTTCTGGGTGCCAGGCACCCACTGAACTTTCTCTCTGGGTGCATTGGCACCCAAGGCTCCCAAGAGTCGGCGCCTATGGCGCCTTTCCTGGGAAAAGTGCGAGTTTTTTTTATTATTCATTCATTCATTCATTTTGATAATTTTTATAGCGCCTCTTCAAGAAACCTACTTAGAGGTGCTCCTAGTCCAGCCACGGTTAAAAAGAGGAGACTTAAGGAGGCGGTAGAAAGCAGGTGAACTCCATCGTGGAAATAAGCGCAAAGATTATTCATATACTTTAGTTTGAGTTTCATATGTTTTTATTTTTAGTTTAATTTTATTAAGGTAATTCAAGTTAAATTACTTTTAGTTGCCTATAATTTCGATCTTCGGTGCAAATTAAACTGAAATATTTCTGTGCAAAATTATATTTCTGTTTATATATATATATATATATATATATATATATATATATATATATATATATATATATATATATATATATATATATATATATATATATATATATAGCTTGAGAAATTTACAGCGAAGTATTTAGAATTCTTGTGAAAGTTACGCAACAACTATTTTGGAGGATTTTCGCATTTCCAGTGATTTTATGCATATTGCACATTCCAGGCCAGGTTGTTGAAAAGTTTTCATAAATGCAAATACGTTCGTAGACCCTGTATTAAGTACAACTGTACAATTAAGGACTTCCAATGTCTGGAATTTTCATGATCTTATCGGTTCTTATCGACATACATATCATTGTTGATTTACGATCTATTGTTACCATATCAATCATGTTTAGTTTCACTTCTGGCTCTTGTTCATTTCAGAGCATGTGACGACCTTCTTTCAGCTTTATCTACAAGTTCTAAAGCCCAAAGACATTTAAGATATCTTGGATAAATTTGTTGATTTATTAAGTGCAGTGCTTTTTTCTGGGAAAATAGGTTCCGGAACGGAAAAATAGGTTCCGGAACGGAACAATTATGGGCGGGCTAAAACCCCGAGAAAAACTTGATTGGGGGTTTGGAGGAGTCTCATTAAACACTGAAAATAGTTCAAAACACTGAAATTACGTTAAAAATAACTAAATTATTGTTTTTACTATTAAAATAAATAAATAATTGTTAGTAGCTGAAAAAAGGTGCCGGAACGCCGTTCCGGTGCTTTCCGGTTGAAAAAAGCACTGATCAAGAGGCTTAAACTAATTGTTACCTTTCTAAATAAAATTAGTGATATTGAAAAGTTTAAGAACGATGAATAGAATTCTTTATTTTGTAATCTGTCTGGAAAATTTTAATTGCAATTAATAAGAGAAAAAATTTTAGCTAGAAATTTATAATTTGTCCGTTGTATAGAGGCAAGTTTCTTTTTGCGAAACAAACTGCTAAAGAACTTTTAGGTTAAATTAATAGCAAATTTCATTATTAAACTGTGAAAACTTATAGGCTAATTTATATTTTGTCTTTTGCTAAAATTATAGCCTAAGTTTTACAAGTATTAACTAATGGAGAATTATAAATAAAATGTGGTCAAAGTTGTTACCCTACGTCTTTAATATTTTGTGTCATGCCATAGAATTATAATGGATCACAAGTGTATTGACAATGCTACTAAAATAAATTATTACTATTGTAAAAGTTTTTTTAACGCGCACAAGGAACACAGAAGTGCGAATCTAAGGCGCGGTTAGTCAGTCGCCAGTTGAAGAGCTGCAAGATATCCAAGTTCTTGAAAACCAATCACATTTGGTGGTTTTGAGACGTTTCTTTGGGGAAGATAAAGATTTCGAACTTCGGACAAACCCGATTTCATTCCTTAAGGGCAGCAACATGGAATGCAGGAGACAGTGTTTACATCGAGGCTTAATCAAAGACCGATACCCGAAGACTACAGGCTGGTTTGCGGAAAATTAGGAGAGAGTATGTTTTAATGTAGGGAGGAGTGCTCGTTGTGAGGGGTTTGTAGGCAATACATGCCATTTCGTATCTTTTTCTGAATTCTAAAGGAAACCCGTGCATCTAACCGAGCAGAGTTAATCAGCTTGAATGAGGATATACACACAGAACCATGCGAGACAGAGAATGTTTGATGCGTCGAAGGCTGTTAACTTCAAGATCTGATAGACCTATCATGCCTCTAAACACAGAGTGACACAATCGAGGCGAGAGCAGTCAAAAGAGCAGGCTATGGTCTGTGACATTCCTTGGTAGGAGCAGACCTTCTTTGACGTATTGATCTGATATTACAGAAACAAGATGTTTGTTATGTGGGATTGGAAAGTGAGATTACCCCAGAGTCACCCAAGTTTCTTGACAGTTTTTGATAGAGGAACAACAGCGCTATCAATATCAGCACTGAAATGAGAACAGAAAGGGTGCAGTTGTTGGCGTGAAGGTTTACTGAGTATAGATACTAGTAGCTGGCCGTCAACAGTGTCAAAAGCAGAACTAAGATGAAGTCATACTGGGAGGCGTGCCTTTCCTTTATCAATAGATGAGAAGATGCTGTTCACCGTAAAGGCGAGAGCCGTTTCAGTCGCGTGGTCTTTACGGTAATCTGATTGGCAAGAACTGGAATTCGGAGATAAAGTAATGTGTTTATCGATTCGCGTAAAGAAGAGACGTTCAAGAATCAAGTGTTATTAAGGTTGGAGATAAGTCTAAAGTTTGACAGGTTACTGCTGTGCATATCAGGTTTCTTAAGTAGGCCTAAATGTGTCGCTATGGCACATTTAAAACATGATTGAAGTCAGCCTTCAGCAAATGAAAAGTTGGCCAATTGAGCAGTAAAGTGGGAGAAAACATCAAAAGAAACAATGAGTGTGATGTCAATCGGGAAGGATTTTGGGACAAAGAAGTATCTGTTCTTAATGGCATTTAACATCGTCGACTGACGCAGTCGGCACTTTTGTGAGGTATTCAATAGGCGCTATAGTAAGTGTCCACATAGATGCGTACCAGCGTACAATGGACAAGATCCGTGTGATGTCAGGTTAAATGCAGCGGGTCGGAAAACTATAAATCAGGCTACGATAGGTAAGCTGAAGCAAGTTGTAATAACGTTATACACATGGGTTCTCACAGACAACAGTGGTTGGATCAGACAAGTTCTGTCCAGACCCGTCCCAACAAGAAGAGACGAGACCAAGACAGACAAGACCAGACTCGACCCGACTAACCTGGACCCCTACTAGATAAAACCAGATGGGACGAGATCATCGCCTCCGGTATTCTGTCCTATGGTCGTGTGTTTACTTCTGGAATTTGGAATTCGGATATATTAGCAAATGCAGAGTCATGATGTATTGCATTTTGGAATGCAAATAAATTACCATGTAGCCTAACCAATGAGGTAGAAGAACAATGCTGATCATTGGAACTAGTAAATTTTTTTAAGTGTAAAACTCCGTCAGCAGCCATGACTCGCAGTGCACATCTTAACCACTAAACCTAGAGTCAAACACTGTATGTTTTCTTACACTCGTCTATCAAGACAAATCACACCATCTGCATGGTTGGTAGCGTAATGGTCACTCTCCTGATGGGTCTTTGTTAATTTAAGAACTCGCGACTTTAGCAAATATCAATGAGTGATTGGCTGTAACAGCACAAAATTTGTTGAAATATATCCTGTATGTAATCAATCTTGGTTGTTCCGCGTATGAACTCCTCCACGGCCCAATCCAGGAGCTTTGCTTGTATGGATCCTTCACCCTGGAACAGTCTTCCCCAGACCCTCCGCCAAAAACTTCTTGTCCTATACAAAAATTTTTCAGAACATAGGTTAGGGGCCTAAATCCTAGACTTATTATTCTAAGGTAACATGAAAATAGAATGTAGTCTATTGACTATTATACGAGTTTAGGATATTATGGTAGAGAACAGGGGCCTACATTTAAACACACGCGTAAAAACTTATCTGTGACGTCACTCAAATTAGTTGCCTAGCAGCGGATGGTTCGTAATTGTCTCAATGAATAAGTTAGGTTATCCGCAATTTTCTTAAAATAGTTACAAAACCTCCATAAAATTTCACCTACAATCGCGATGTAACCTTTCAACCTGGAAAGATTGTTTTCCGAAGTGGATCGATTCGATGTCTCCGTCATCTGGGGTTCAAAGGGCGTCAACTGCGCAGTTTGCCTTTCATCGGTCGGGGATTTGGGGGAAGACGGCTTCGTACCCAGTTGGCTGATGGGTAATTGCATCAAACCAAAGCCAAAGCCAGCTGAAGATAAAAGCAAAGGTAGATGATCAATTGACTGCCTAATTGGATGACTGCTTCATTCATTCGTTCATTCGTGAATCGATTCATCGTGTAATTGCATGGAGGACAGAATTATTCTTTCCCACATTGATTAATTTGCAGTCATTGTTTTGATTGAAGGATTGATTGGCTTGTGCGTTCAATCACTTAGCTAATTGTAATATCCAGTTAATTTTCTACTTTATTTGATCATATTGATTAATAATGTATTGAACGATCGTGTGATTGATTCATTGATTCATTGGTTTACTCATTTCAACCGTCCTATGCTCACTTATAAAATTATTCGGACGAATGACTACAAACACCGTTTAATGTGGCAGAGTAAATGAAACATAAATTGTCTGCCTGTAAGCCATCTGAATATTGTCTGTATTCATGTCTGCCTATCTTTAAGTCTCTCTATCTGTTTATATGTTTTGATCTGTCCGCGTATTTGTATGTCTTTTGTATATTGCCTTTTGTTACTGATTCTGGAAAGTAGTTAGTTACAGCAATTATCTACACAGCTTTTGTCAGGTACTTTGAAATGTGCGATCTTAAATATCGCGCATTGTGAAGTAGGCCTACCTGACAAAGCAGTTTCCTATTCTAGCCCAAATGACGCTAATTATAATTAAGAGCGGAAATTAGGTCAGCAAGTAGAAGAGTCACTATTGACAGAGTCACACACGTAGGCCTATTGTCCATTCGCATTGTTTTACCGAGTCTGTGGCTCAATTAGTATAATTTCAATTGTGTTGAGCGGAGTTCGTGTTACGACCTTGGACAAGATTATACGCGAACGCTGGAGTTGATACGCATATATGATTACGATTTTCTGACTTTGCATTAGTAACAAAATGTAATAAATAAGTGAAAGGTTAATTAGGAAACTTCCATTGCAATGGTATACTGCACTTCAGTGGATGACGCACCAATTAACGCACGAAGTCCTACCTGGATATCAAGTAAATTGTTCAATTAGATCAGAGACAGCCTAAGAAAGATAAAGACAGAGAAGGAGAGATACAAAGACAGAGAAGGAGAGATACAAAGACAGAGAAGGAGAGATACAAAGACAGAGAAGGAGAGATACAAAGACAGAGAAGGAGAGATACAAAGACAGAGAAGGAGAGATACAAAGACAGAGAAGGAGAGATACAAAGACAGAGAAGGAGAGATACAAAGACAGAGAAGGAGAGATACAAAGACAGAGAAGGAGAGATACAAAGACAGAGAAGAAAGAAATAAACCGAAGGAGGAAAACAAACGGACAAAATTAGGACAGGAGTGAGATTTTGAATATGGTAGGGTCTACCCTAAATGCAATTCCTCGGGGCTTTATGAATTGTCATTTTCAAATTGAAACAGAGGAGTCAAAGGAAAAGAGTGAAACTGCCCCTGACCCTTCCAACAAGACGGAGAACAATCCGGAAGGTATCAGGATCGAAATAACTGAGGTAGCTTATCTCTTTTCTCTGTTCATATGCTTGCCTGTCTGTCTGATGTCTCTCTACCTCTCTGTCTGATGTCTCTCTATCTATTTTCTGTATATATCTGCATTGTACTTACTGCGGTGTTACAGTCCATTAAGAACAAATACCGTAACTAATCTACTACAGCGTCATTGTCATAATATTGCACAAAACATCAGGCAATATTCCTTCAAGTGAAACTTTAGTGAATGTCACTAAAGAAGCCATGGCGTCTCTGCATATTGAAGCAAGGTTCGCCAACATAATCATCGCATATGTTGTACTGTATGTCGGCTATATGAGTTCGAACAGATTTTTAAATTGTCCAAGATATGGAATAAATTCAAGTTGGCTTCAAGTTTGCTGCTCATTACGTGTTTACACGAAGAAGTCGCCACACTCTGCTTAAACCTCTGTCTGCCTTTCTCTTGCGAAACCTCGATTGAACACATCACTTGGCATCAGAAACTTTTCTGTTGCATTCAATGCACTTTCGCAATCTGTTCACTTTGTATTGTCCTTTATACATCTCTGTTCTCGACTGAAGACGTCATTACCTCTTCATTTTGCTTAGACTGTCTTTCTGTCTCTCATTGGTTGACCGTCGGAATTGAGTAGATGTGCCATCGAATTTATGTCTAGTGCATCTCGGATCACCAGTGCATCTAAACTTCGCCAGAAAAACCTTTAAGATTAGATTAGATACGTCACAAACTAGCAGACTAGTAAGTAAGCAAGTAGCCTTTATGTGCATCTGAAAAGTGCACGTGCAATACATGCATACAATGATTGCATAAATCGAGAAAATAAACTATAAGAGAAGCAGATTATAAAATCGCACATGCACAACTATACCATACATCTTGTGAAACCTCTCGGTGACTGACGATCACCACCACTGCGCAGACTCTGCCTGACCACACTCCATCACAGAAGCCGAGCTGTCCAGGTCGCTATCTATCTATCATCTATCTATCTATCTATCTATCTATCTATCTATCTATCTATCTATCTATCTATCTATCTATCTATCTATCTATCTATCTATCTATCTATCTATCTATCTATCTATCTATCTATCTATCTATCTATCTATCTATCTATCTATCTATATATATATATATATCTGTCTATCTATCTATCTATCTATCTATCTATCTATCTATCTATCTATCTATCTATCTATCTATCTATCTATCTATCTATCTATCTATCTATCTATCTATCTATCTATCTATCTATCTATCTATCTATCTATCTATCTATCTATCTATCTATCTATCTATATATCTATCTATCTATCTATCTATCTATCTATCTATCTATCTATCTATCTATCTATCTATCTATCTATCTATCTATCTATCTATCTATCTATCTATCTATCTATCTATCTATCTATCTATCTATCTATCTATCTATCTATCTATCTATCTATCTATCTATCTATCTATCTATCTATCTATCTATCTATCTATCTATCTATCTATCTATCTATATCTCTTTAGTTAGATAGATAGTTTATTGAGACAAATATCATACATATATATATATATATATATATACACGGTGATTCAATGAAAAGTAAGCCAAAATTTATAAACAAATATTAAAACTTGAACTATATTTTATTAATAATATTTTCAAAATAAAAATATGCACATACTTACTTTTTTGTTTTAATGACTTCCGGTTTTTATTTCCTACTAAAAAAGCAGACGATAATACGATAGACAACATAAACAAGAAACTAGCAATTTCCGAAAAAATGCCTTTTAGTAAAGAAGATTTACACATGATAAAAGGTTTGAGGGAATCCAAGAATTACAGCAGCCGTCAATTTCTACGAGAGTTTCCAGAAAAACATTGGACTAGAAGCGGATTAGATAAATTGCTTAGAAAAATTAGTTTGACAGGGTCAGTCGACCGCGTCATTGGTAGTGGCAGACGAAGGTCATCGCGCACTGAAGAAAACGTTGCCCTTGAGTTGCCCAATGGCGCCAGCGCCTCCAGGCTTGCGTGCAAGCAGAAGGAGGACATTTTGAACATCTTCTTTAATTAAAAAATCAAACTATACAACTGAGAGTTTCTTCACAAAAAAGTTTGGCTTACTTTTTATTGAATCACCGTGTATATAAATATAAAGCAGAGACAGTGAGAGGAAAGCGCAAACCTCAGTCCATTCGTTTCTTTCTGTCATCCTTCCATTTCTTCCTTTACCCCCCCCACACCCATCTGCTCTCTGTTTTCAATTCCCTGTTTTCTGTTTCTAGCACTCTTTTTTAAAATTATCATCATTACCATTTTGTATTATGGGGTTTACTATTACCATTAGAATCAAAATTAGGGCCTATTATTTGACTTCATACATTATTCTGTTTGTACGGTTACAGAAAGCACCATGTCTGAACACAGAGTGAACTGTTAATTGTTAGTTGAACTCTACATGTGCGGGCGAATCATATACATAGTTTGCTGTATTTCTAGGTTCCTAAATCTCCGGATGCTTCTAAGGACAGTAAAAGGTAGGCCCTCCCTATGTGTACTTCGTATCTGGACAGACAGGTCGCTGTGGTGCGAGATTTTGTCCGGGTGAAAATGTGTCCAAACTCCGAAAAGTGTTTTCATTGTTCCACTTGAGCGATGACGTCAGATAGCAACTGACAACTGTCAATCTGAACCATTAATAGGAATGCGAGATCTTGTCCGGGAAAAAATTAAGTAAAAACCTACTCAAGATAATTATCCCCATATACCTTTGATTTCTCGACGTAAACTGTTTTTCTTTCTTAAAACTTAAGAAATAATATTTTGAGTTTCATACTCTTTAAAATAAAATCTTTAATCTTTATTCTTGTTTAAAAATAAAAAAATAAAATGTGCGATAGAAGTAATACGTTAGGTGAAAATATAAGCATGTAATATGCATATAAACATTTTTCATTTCCTACAAAATAATTAACTAATATTTTTTAGCAATGAACGATTGCCCATAAAATTGTGAAAATAAAAGATAGAAATAAAGATAGAATGACATTTATATAACAGAAATGACATAAGTGCATTATATATATAAATATATAAATATATATTATAATTCGTTGATATAAAATCTTATAATAATAAAGTCTGCAGAAGACGTACCTTGGGTTTTCTTGGGTTTTAATGTTCTAACTTGGGTTTCATCTGGTAAAGCGCTACACGATTCCATTTTCACTTTCCCATAATTGGGAGTTTGTCTTAAAAAATAGAACTCGCGTTACTGTAACCCAGCTATAGGATCGTTCGCCAAAATAATGATGCGACTGATCACACTTTTTGCTTTTCTCGTCTCCACTGAAAAAATTCTTTCGCATGTCATATTGCTATTACTTTAAAATAAGGCTGTTCAACGATTAAAAATTTTAATCGCGATTAATCTTGCGATTAAAAAAAATAATCGCGATTAATCTTGCGATTAATCGCATCATGAGCAAAACTTTGTCGCAGTGAATTTAAAGAAAAAACTTGTCAATATTTGTCCACTTGTTATTAACATATATGTAGAATTTCGAAGTTCATCCATTTTCTGTGTTTATAAGTCCTGTTTCAAGACAAACTAACTTTTTCACATTGTCAGGTGAGAGTGCTGAACGTTTCTTATTAAGAATGTTTCCAACAGCAGAAAAGTCTTTCGCAGTAGTTGTTGGCGACCCTAGATATTTCTGTGCTAACTTTGCAAGTGTCTTCGTATATGCCGTTTCAAAAATAAACTGACCGTTCATTATAGATCGTTCCACTTCCTTCTCGCTCTCTTTCTCCGACATTTTATAGATGATTAATAACCCGCTAGAAGATATAGGCCCTAATATGAACGAATATTAAACTACATGCATAGAAACTTTCACAGAAAGGACGAATTTGGATAACTAGAGGAAATTGTTTTGGTTGCCTACGAGTTCGCCCAACACAACTGAGTGAATTAAGCCCAATATCGACCAAAGACTTTTCGCTACGGCAGTACCTCACGTATTGCAATGTTCGGTAAATTCCTATCCAAAACTGTTTATTTGCGATTAAAATTTAATCGCGATTAAATTTTTTAATCGCGTTAATCGTCCAGAAAATTTAAGGCGTTAATCGCGCGCTTTAACTGCGATTAATCAACAGCCCTACTTTAAAACGATATTTCAAACGCTAAAATGATATTTCAAACGCCGTCGTCCAACTGTCCTGACCATTGGACCGGACATCATTTCACTCTGACAGTATATCGCGTACGTCGTGACAAATACTGGCTTGATAACAGAAGTGGGCGGAGCCGGACACATCTCCACCTCGAAGATTATGTCACACCACACCGGACGGACGGACAGACTAAACGACAGACGGAAAGACGGACGAGAGAATGGAACCCATCTACGAATGAACGATTATTTCTATCATTCAGTGTGTTTAACTGTTTTTCTGATTGTTGGTCAAGATATACAGTTTAGTACTTTGATTCAGTACTAGGCCTCGGGCCTACTCTGTTGTTCTGAACTTTAAAATAATGCAAATATTTGTTTCTGCTATTGCAAAGGCTTTTCTGGTCATGACCTAGATAGGCCTAGTACGTCTTTGTGTCGCTCTACGGTTTGTCACAAACGATTAGAACATCAATCTGAAACTGAAAGCAACATTCAAGAAGAGTTTCCTGCAATTGAAAACCCATTTTGATCGTCCACTGGGATGGAAAAATGATTAAGGACACTACAAACGTGGTGGACCACAAGTCAAAGATTGACAGACTGGCGGTTGCAGTCAATGGAAGTGATACTGACAAAATACTAGGAATTGTCAAAATTCCCTCTGGTCAACGCAACTTTCAGTTACTCATACTCTGGGATGTTAAAGTTGACATTGTAGCTGTGTGTTTTTACATGACAGCTTCTGACACAGGTCCTCCTAATGGTCCTGCATCTGCTACAACAGTTGATTCAACGAAATCTAGTATAGGCAATAAGACTGTTCGTCCTCACAGGCCGTTCTGTCTGCTAGCAGTTCCTATACTTTTCACGAGAAGACTACAGAGAAATGAATGACCGCGGCTCCAGACTGCCAATGGATAAGCAGCCCCATTTCCGGCTTCTTCGTGCATACAACATGGCCATGTGGATGGCCAAAGTCATTTATTGCATGAAGGTTTACCTGTTTAGGGACTAATTTAAGCTAACCGCTGCTGAGACAAAGAATCCAATAGAATTTTGACTGTTTTCTGCACATATTCATTTGCAGGCATCGATAGCATGTCCAATGGATAGCTACAGCGTCTGTAAATGCTTTGCTTCTTTTGACGAGAATCAAACAGTATGCCATGATAAACAAACTCAATAGTGGCTGCTATTGAAAAGCTACAAACCATCTGTGGTATCGTGGACCTCCACTTTCCTTATTTCCCAGCAAGATTTCTGATGATAAGAAAAAATGACTGCAAAAGCCATGATTCTGTGTGGAGATGATTTGAGTGTTCGAGGGATCATATATTCAGTGGCAGAAATTGAACATCTGGACAAGAAGCAGATTCATGAGCTGGTTACAACTTCATCAATTGCAGTTCTGCGCTTGCTGTGGCCAGACATTCCTACTGTCTTGTCAGAAAATAGTCTAGGAACATGGAATTATATCATGCAATGTAAGGAAGCCAAAGCTGTCATCAAGTCATTCAAGGTGTGTAATTGACGCTGTTGAAAATTCAGTTGCTGTACAAATGAGTGCTTTCAATGATTCAACAACAAGAAAAGAAACTGAAATGCAGACAGTAATTTAGATCATTGAAGATAATCGCAAATCCACTGCGGATTCTCTAAAAACACAACATTGTAAATCATCTATTAGTCAGTTGTATTAGATGAAGAACATTGAAAAGTGATCACTGGCAAGAACTGTTTTTATTTCTGATTTATATTACTTGCTTCTGACAAGTAGCCTACCTAACAATGAAAACAAGCTTTAAATCTGTGAACAGCATTTTGATAATAAACCTACAGCTGGAACGATGCCTTTCAATGCGATTAAGTTTTAGGTTGATTGAGCAACACCTAAATATTACTAGGATAAAACAAAAATTGCAGAAAAGTTTGTTTCCAAGAAAGAACAATACTAGATCATGTGCAAAGTCATTTTTTAAAATTATTTGTTTGGAACACCGTAATGCATACATTAATGCAAACACATCACACTGCAGCCAGTTCGATACTAGGCCTACATGGAATTCACAACCGAGTTTCATAAAAAAAAGTATTCATTCTAAATGCACGTGCGATATATATATATATATATATATATTTATATATATATACATATAATATCCATATAGTGTCCGTCTGTCGGGGGACGCTACGTCACAAACGGGTTCTGTTCTATTGTGAAACATAAACCGATTGTCATGACGACGGCGGTCTTGACGACGGCGATAACCAACGATACATAAAGACCTATAATATGACGTCATAATATGACGGGCAAATATACTAGTATATATATATATATATATATATATATATATATACCTTTAAGAAGCGTTCACAACGAAAGTACACAAAGACCGCCAGCGGAGAACAGTCACCAGCGATGAACAAGGAAACAGCAACTCAGCAACGCTTCGTGGAAGAGTGGACGAAAATGTTATCCACAAAGGAGACAAAAACCTAGGAGCTCAACATCACACGAGTCACGCACTAAGGGAGACAAAAGCTACGGTCAACTCAGCAAAGTCGACGAGCACAAAGGCACAATCTAAAGTCATCCTTATGCGGTCGATCAAAATCACATGAGCTCGACGAACTGCGTAGTTTCCCGTATTTATAGCAAAAGCCAGTCCGCAACTCATATATATACAGGCTTGTATATAGATGAGTTGCATACACACCTGTACAGTGTACATAATATAAGTCGTTACTGAGAAATAATGTTGAGTTGTCATACCGCAACTCATTACATAAAGGATGAGAAATAAAGTTTTCACTTGGATTGATAGGTTAAACGGTCTTGCATTCGAGTATTCTGATCTACATTTAAATCTAATCTGTCATTCTGTTTTTAAAATGTTTTAGTGCTGAGGAGAATAATCGTGATTCAAAGTCCTCTATTTCTGATCTACCCAAGACATCCGATTCCGATCTTCAAAAAACCACTACGTCTGGTCTACCAAAAAGTCCTGATGTTCGTCAGCCAGAGATATCTGCCTCTCATCAGAAAGAGGCCTCCACTTCCGATGAAGCAAAGGACTCTACTTCTCTTCAACCCAAGACTCCTAATCCTTCTCTTACAAATGACCCCACTTCCGGTGATTCAAAGGCCTCTACTTCTGGTCAACCAAAGTCCCCTAATTCTTCTCTAACAAATGACTCCACTTCCGGTGATGTAAAGGCCTCTTCTTCTGGTCAACCTAAGACCCCTAATTCTCCTCTAACAAATGATTCCACTTCCGGTGATTCAAAGGCCTCTACTTCTGGTCAACCTAAGACCCCTAATTCTTCTCTAGCAAATGATTCCACTTCGGGTGAATCGAAGACCAAAAAATCTCGTAAACCAAAATCCCCTAATTCTCCTCCAACAAATGATTCCACTTCGGGTGAATCGAAGACCAAAAAATCTCGTAAACCAAAATCCCCTAATTCTCCTATAACAAATGATTCCACTTCGGGTGAATCGAAGACCAAAAAATCTCGCAAACCAAAGACCCCTAATTCTCCTCCAACAAATGATTCCACTTCGGGTGAATCGAAGACCAAAAAATCTCGTAAACCAAAATCCCCTAATTCTCCTATAACAAATGATTCCACTTCGGGTGAATCGAAGACCAAAAAATCTCGTAAACCAAAATCCCCTAATTCTCCTCCAACAAATGATTCCACTTCGGGTGAATCGAAGACCAAAAAATCTCGCAAACCAAAGACCCATAATTCTCCTCCAACAAATGATTCCACTTCGGGTGAATCGAAGACCAAAAAATCTCGTAAACCAAAATCCCCTAATTCTCCTATAACAAATGATTCCACTTCGGGTGAATCGAAGAGCACTAAATCTCGTAAACGAAAGACCTCTAAATCTCGTAAACGAAAGACCTCTAAATCTCGTAAACGAAAGACCTCTAAATCTCGTAAACGAAAGACCTCTAATTCTTCTGTAGCAAGCGATTCCACTTCTGGTGAATCAAAGACTTCTAAATCTCGTAAACCATCAATCCATGAATTTTTGTTTGAAAGCGATTATAAAGTGTGACATGTATTATGGTTCGAAAGAAGAGGATCAGTTTAAATTTGTTTCAAACAATGAAAAAGAAAAAATATAGCAAAATTAAGTTTCGTCCTTTTAGAAGTACGCCACACATAACAGGATATGAGTTGATTCGTTCTCTTTTACTTACCTGATACCAGGGCTGTAGTGGTAAAATTAGAGGTGAGTACACGCTACCGGTTAGTTTTCCGAAACAAATTAAAGGTGAGTATACGCTACAGTATTTTGTGAGTATACGCTACAGTATTTTAATATAAATAAATATAAATATTTGTGAGGTGAGTATACGGTCTCTAGAGGTGTGTACACGCTGTATACCCGCGTATACCCTTGACTACAGCCATGCCTGATACTATTGTTTGAACCGGTATTTTTAAATTTCGACAGCGAACATTGACTGGCTGATAGATATCGTTTCTAAATGAAAAAGTATTATCATCTAACTTCTATAGTGCCCGTTGCCCAACTGAATTAGCGCCACGCCATTTAAGGAGATTCAAATCCTTGAAATGAGGCAACATAATTATGATCTCGGCAAACCGGCATCCCCATGCACTGAGACGCCTTAGCCGTCTGGAGCCCATCTCTTGGATTCCTTACGCAAGATGGAGCATCAACATTCAGCTGAACAAGAAATACCGCCATTTTGCGTCTCTTCTATATGAAACAGGTCTCAGAAGGAAAAGCCGCGAGTGCCAAAGAGAGCGAGAGAGACAGAGAGAGAGAGAGGAGAGAGGAGGGAGAGAGACAGAGCAGTGACGTAAGGAATAGAAGGAGAAACAATTGATGCCTTAGAGAGATAAAAGTGACGGAAAAGACTGAAGGAGAGACAGCGGCTCCAAAGACAGAGGGAAGAGCAGTGACGTAACAAATAGAAAGAGAGAAAACTTTGACAAAGAGAGAACAGTTACGTAACAAGCAGGAGAGAGCGAGTGACAAAGAGGGAGAGGGAGAGAGAGAGAGAGGAAACGGAGAAGGAGAGGTAGAAGAGAGGGACAGGGAGAAGAGAGGAGACAGAGAGATAGAGAGCAGTCGTAACAAACAGTAAATAGACAGTCTATGACGAAGATAGAGCGAGCAGTGACGTAACAAGTAAAAAGAGAGAAAGCGAGAGCGAGAGCCGTGAATGAAAACACAAACAAAAGATAAAAGAAATTGTTTTGCATCCTTGTTCATGAAATCGGTCTTCGGAAACCATCTTTCAATGAATGCATAGAGATGTACTATATGTTACATGTTACAAGAACTGGTCAATGGTCATCTCTTGTGCTGCCGAAAATGTATCAAGAAAGAAAGATTGATAAGAATTTGCTACGTCGTTCTGACTAACATTTTTTATGTTTGCAATTACCAAGTTTTCTTACGCAACCTATTTTGACGGAAAATGATGCGGTAAGATGAAGAAATCAGTCAATTATAATCTGAAGGATCTCACGACAATCATTTCGGAGGGAACCCTACAGGAAAGCCGCATTGACATTTGTATTGACAGAGTGATTTACTAACCCATATGTTTGTCGAACGAAGCGTCACTGGCTTGTAACGTTGGTAAACATGCCTGGTAAACATGCCTTTGCTGACTGTGAAGTCAGTATGAAAGAATGTATGCTTACCGATCGTTGTCATGCCCGGTTCGCCCATAAGAGACAGACGGTGACTCTACTTGTAGGTAACAGACAATAGAAAAGTTATCACGTGTCCCTAATGACGTTTCTTAGCAGGCTGTGCTGAAGTTTAGTGCCATGCAAAGTTAATTGTATGTCGACACCGTCGACAATAGTGCTAAAGTGCTCTGCAGTATCTGCAAATTAGACTTTATGATACTAGTAAGAAGGTGATATATGGACATTATTCATAATATTGCAAAAGTTACTAATATGGTGCAAGACGATTTATATCTCCATTGACGTATGGACATCGCAGAGTAAAAGGCCCCACCATGAAACGAGCAGAATGAGACTGCTAAACAAGTAAGTCATACAGTTTGAAAGGCTTAAACTATCGATACTATTGTAGCTGATGTAGAGCTCTTAGCAGTAGAAATTAAGTTTCTGACGGGTTAAGGAGAGAAGAAGCAGTAGTCTCCGGAACAGTCGCCATCCGCCGCCGCCATAAAGCCCTCAAGTCGACACCAGTCGCTAAACTATCGACTGCTGGCGACTTCGTTCACGTTACTGTTTTCTTTGTTGTTTTAATCGCGGTCTCCGAGTTTCAATTTTTGACGAAGACATCAGCAGTAGGACAGATTCACAAACGTGTATGGGCCTATACTGTATAAGGTAAACATTATGGCCGTCCCAGATTGCGATAGGGGCCTACAATAGAATTTCTGATTATTGTGCTTGAAGACGTCAAGATCTAAGCATGCAGATATTTTATACAGCACTTATAGCGAACATAAATGACATATAAAAATGAGAAAGATAAGTGGAAAACGTTTCTTGTGATGAACGGAAAAGTTCGTATTTTACAGTGGAGGAATGTTCTAAGTATAGGCCTATTCCGTACGTTGAAATTCGGTGTACGAAAGGCCAAAATAAATAGAGTGCTACGAATTCTCACAACGTATATGTTCACTAAACTTTAAGTAAGTTATTGTAATGCAAGAATGACGGACGTAGGCTGTGAGACTTCGCCACACACCAATTTTTCGCGACACACCAACGACACACCATGTTTACGCGACACGCTGCCGGTCAATTCGCTACACACTAGTGTGTCGCGACACACCTGTTAAGAACCTCTGCAATATGGGACATGCATGACAGCTTTACCTAGTACCAACCACTTACCTAACTACCTATACACCTGCAAACATCTAACCTAACTCACATACGTACATATGTATTCATACCACTGACCAGCCTTTTAGGTATGACGAGACGCTGGTGTATAGTCATTTGACCAAATACTTGCGAGTTTTCGAGCCTTCCTTGAAACGATTGCTTTGTAAGCACCTTGATTAAGTTCTTTGCTCAAGCAATTGCTCAACGCTATCGACTCTTTGTCATTAGATAGTGACCTTGTAGCAGTCACACGTAAGTACACCAGCAGGTAGAAGCAAGCAAAATTAAAAGCAAGGATATAGGCGAAGTCCTAATTAAGTTGTTGGAAAGATCTGCCTCACAGAAACAAGTGTGGCAGTTGCTTACACCACGAAACCACATCTTGAGACTTTTCACGAAATCACGATAAATTGACCAAAGTACGCAAACAAAATAATCGCAGATTAAAACATACATCAGCACAAGCGCCGGCACAGTGCACAATGCACATACGCGTGCAGTTTTACCTACTAGTTCTTTCTAGCTCGACAGAGGTCGGATCTACGTGAAAATAGAATAAGTTTCTCTTAAAACCTCTTTAGGTCAACCTGCTGAAGCAAAGTGTATGGTGAATGACTAGTCATTACCTTCAGTATATACAAGAGTTGAGTGGTTAAGAGGCAGATGAGACAGATGATGGTGGTCGGATATCTTAAAAATTTAATATGAATAACACTTTAAAATATTATTTTAATAGAGACACTGATTTGGACATGTTCTGAGTTACATTTAACAATGGAAGTCTTGCAAAAGCTTATGCCTTTTTAATTGAATCCTGGGGTTTGGCCTTTAACACACTGCAATTATACCGTTCTGCTTAACTACGCAACAATTTGCACATAACTCAATATAACTATTACAAGTGTTAGCAAAACATGCCTTAACATCGAATCAATTGAATTTCTGCACAATCTCTCCATCTCCAACCACTATTCACCTCTGCAAAAATTAACTGCAAACAACAGCATTCATAGCAAAATAAGTTCTCAACTGAGGTGCATTTTTCAAATCCGCTGATTGCATACACAGGAAACACTTAACATCAAATAGCCAAACAATATTTGATCTACACTCATTTGCCTCTAGCGCCTGATGTCAAAGAACCCAGAATTTCCTACCCAACAAAACTTTGAACATTGACTTTTAAGTAGGCGGGTAACGTATGAATCCAGTTTTAATGTCGCTGAATATTTGTTCTATTTGCAGACAAGATCAGAGATCTCCTGCTCGATATTTTCGAATTTTACCTATCGTGCGTGATTGAAGAAATACGTCAGGTCAATAAATCAACAACTTTATACCGTTAGCTTCTGCTATACTGCATATGCAATTCAAGGTATTCTGTACAGAAAATGAAGCTACACTGTAGGCCTAAGCTAATATATTTATTTTCGATGGCAACGATTTCAGTCATTTTCACACTGACCTGGTTAAATAGTCCTACGTATAGAATAACACGAGTTATAGGCCTACTCGAAAACATATTTGCTCCAAAAGATGCTGATTCTAAATGCTTAAACATAACGAAATGGGAAAATGACACAATAACAGTTGAAAAATTGCTGAAAGAAGTCCATTTAATTGATTGTGACTACGACTACCTTCTACTGCAAAGTCAGCTTCAGCGATGGCCAGAAAGAAAACCAAAAGCTTTCATTTATTTTCTTGTTAGATTTACAAATCTCTACATGGTCATTAATTCGCTAGCACTTCTTGATAAACACTTCAATAACAAGTTTCAGTACCCGATAGTGATTTTCCACGAGAAAGAACCGTCCTACAAAGTCTCACGTCGGAAAATACGATCAAGCACAAATTCAAAAGTCTACTTTCAAACGATAAGTTTTGAAGTGCCAGACTTTTTGCCGAGAAATCTCAACCAGCGTTCTTGTGCTTGGAGTCTCGGATACAGACACATGTGTCGTTTTCATGCAAAACTAATTTACGAGCAAGTCATCATTCGTGGCTTTGAGTTTGCGTGGAGACTTGATGACGATTCGGAGATTCTTGAACCGATTCGTTACGATGTGTTCGAATTCATGCGGAACAAGAATCTTCAGTATGGATACGCAATAGTAAAATTCGATTTTCCGGCCTGCACTCTGAATCTATGGGAGAGTGTCGAGTTTTACATTCGAAATACTACGACCAACACTACCTTTTTTGAACAATGGAAGAAAAATGAAATTTTTTATAACAATTTTGAGATATCACGGTTGTCACTTTGGCTATCTGCTGACTATCAAAACTACATTCATTACATCGATAGACTTGGTGGAATATATTATCATCGATGGGGAGACGCACCGATAAAAACCATAGCGGTTTCCATGTTTGTTCCTAGGAACCAGACGCATCATTTCAAAGACATTGGATACGAACACCAAGGAACAAGAAATTAAAGCAATTATTTTCCAGTTATATCAGTTACATACTCCATCAACGGGATGATGCACATCAAGGCGTGAAAGTTCATTAAATGAAGAAGGCGACGCCTGTTTTACACAACCGTACAGAAGCGTACCAAGAGCAACTGCCGTGCCTGAATCGTAGAGAATATTATGTCCTTTGGACTCTCTATGACAATATGACCTCTATTTTGACAGCGCTCGGTGCGCTATTGTTTCACTTTAAATAAAGTAATAGCCAATCTGGCTACAACCGTCAGCGCAATTGTGTTAAGTATTTTTTATATTTTTATCGTGACTCTTGATCTTGATTAATTATTATTGCTAAATTGCTCCTAATAATTGAACTAACAAAATGATTGAAACCCAATTTTAAAATATGTTTTCTGATCAAAACACCGTTATTAACCCAGCAGCCAGTTTTGCATAGTCGAAACATTCATTTAATGACCAAAAAAAATTGAATTAAATGTGATAATTAGCAGAATACACTTTATGGGTGAACAATTAAAACAATGTAAGCACTACAGATGGTTAACAACCAGATATTATAAGAGCAGGAATGTGAGCAATATTTATATCGCCTGACGACAGACCAATTTCTTGCTTAAGTTAAACTGATTTAAAACACGTGGATGTAGTGGTCGCAGCAACAGACGACTTCGTTTCTGCTTCGCAGCTTTTGCTTACTAAATGGCTAAACAGAAGTTTACAATGGAGGTTATAGTAAGCAAGGTGGTGCCTACCTTTGTCGATTCCAATTTGTTTGTTACTAGACTCTAATAAACGGCATACACTTTCCGTTGTTTTCTTACTATGTTTAGTTATCAAGACAAGACCTTTTAAAATTATCTAAGTTTTTAAACACATTTTGATATGATTCTCTCTTGGAAATCCATCTTTGTGTTTGTAAAAGATTGCATTGACTAGAGGCAAAGTAGCTACACGGATTTCGCTCAGAATGTAGGAAACCACCATCGTAGAATCACATGACGAAAGAAACATATAGTAAGTAAAACAACCAGAAATCGTTAAATTGACACGACTTCTACGGCGCCATAGTTTAACTAAATTTTTTTTAGTCGCTAACTAAAAAGTTTAACTTAAAAAATCAGCAATATGCAACTATTTTTCCACAATGAACATTGAACACTGTCAACAAAAAAACATTTTAACACTGCATGGTTTTAGGATTAACAGCCTGTGTTTTCAAATTCATACACTACGTACAGTATGCCTGTAACTGTATGTCAGAAGAGTACACATTGCATAGTTTGAAGGTGAAATTGTCATTGATGCTCTGCATTATTACAGTTCACTTACCTCTGTTATTGTGAATATGCTTGTCGTAAATAGTTGGAAAAAAGTTGGAAAAAGTTTAACTACTTTTTTTAGTTTAGTTAACTAATTTCGAAAATCAGTTGCCAACTTTAGTTAAACTTTTTTAGTTGGAAAATAGTTTTAGTTTAACTAAAAAAAATAGTTTAGTGCCCATCACTGATTTTAAAGCATTTGTCAGCCGTTAGTTATCATACTAAATTACAGCTATAATGATATTGGGTCTGTCTTGAGCCGACTAGTAAATAAGAGAAATATAATGGCAATTAACGTCCTTGTGAATTTGTAATATTTAGCGGTGGACCAATACTTAAGGAAATTTAAGTGTGGTACATTGCTATTGCCTCTAGCAGTCACTGATAGGTGTTGCATTTGCCTGTAGTCTTTACAGTACATGGAGTTTGAGCCCGATTGCAGTATGTGATCTGCTGACCCACGCAACTCGTGCTGAAAGTTTTTTGACTTAACTTTAAATATCGCTAAACTCAACTTAGGAGGGCTCCTTTTCAGAAGTGTCACCATTCAGTGACTATGACTTTTTAACAAGTTGTAAAACCAAAAACTGACTGAAATCATGGACCTATGTTCGGTAAACTAGCAAGGCGTTACTTAATTAAAAGCAATTGGCAAAACAGCAACACGTGATTGGTAGTGCTACATCACTTGCAATGTAATAGTCCAGGCAATTTACAGTTGGACCTGGGAAAAATTGCTTCAGAAGCTTTTTAAACGGGTTTTCTACTCAGAAACCACTGCTGAATAACATATCAAAAATCGGACAAAATCGGTCCAAAGGAACACCCCCAAAAATGAGTTTAAAAATGGTGGATTTAGGGTTTCCTCAGAAATACCAGTAATAATAGGGGCCTAAAAATAATTTGCAGTTAGTCATGCACAAAAGTGCCTCAGAAGTTGCTTTTTAAACGCTTTCCTACTCAGAAACCATTGCTGAATAACATATCCAAAATCGGACAAAATCGATAACACCCCCAAAGATGAATTTTAAAATGGCGGATTGGCATTTTCCTAAGAAATATCAATAATAATACCAATAATTTGCAGTTAGACCTGGGCGAAATTACTTCAGAAGCTTTTTAAACGGTTTCCTGCTGAGGAACCATTGCTGAATAACACATCCGAAAACCCCCAAAATCGGACCACGGGAACGCTTTTAAATGGCCAAATCCAATATGTCGACCATATTGGAAAATTCACGTTTTTGTTTTTTACAGTATATTCATTAGTCACGTGTAATACCTCTAATGTTACTGATTTCGGTATGTGGAATTCATTTCTGATATTGTTTCCGCCATTCGGGGTCATCTACACATGGAAAGTTCATGGTCAAGGTCATTTTGACAGATTGGAAAATGCACCTTTTTTGCTTTTTAGAGTATATGCACGTGTAATACCTCTAGTGTCACTGATTTCGGTATGTAGAATTCATTCCTGATATTATTTTCGCCATTTGGGGTCATCTTCACCTTGAAAGGTCATGGTCAGTGTCATTTTGTTAAATCGATGACGCCATCAAGCAAACTTTCCATCATTCGGTAAATGTAAATTTTTATGTGTTGCTGTTGTTCACTGTGACCACTTACACAGAAATTGAGTTTGACATTGTTACTGTAAGAGAGTCTGTTGTTATTCTGATTGTGGAGGACCTGATCCGGCACGTTGTAGAGCCACAGACGTCCGAGTCCGAGAGACCAAGAGGTCATGTCAGTCTAAAGAACCAAGAGGAAGGCCAGAGGCAACCGACAGAGGTCGACAGATAAGATCAAAGAGATAACGAGAAGCTTGACCTTGGAACGCTCGAGAGGTAAGGAACAGGATTTTAAACTGGATACGCGCAGTGAGTGGAAGCCGATGTAAGTGCTCAGACATAAAAGTCGAGATATGAGAGTAGAGTGGAAAGCGGGCAATCAGACGGGCAGCTGTGTTTAACACCGATTGCAGTGGAGACAGATGGGATTTCCGCAGGCCGATAAGCAACGAATTACAATAATCAATGCGTGAGTAGATAAAGACATAAACCACAGAGGAGAAAGTGGAGGAAGGAACAGAACGCCGGACAGCACGAAGACGTCTTAGATGATTAAAAGCTAGTCCGAGAGAGGCTAGAGATGTGGTCAGCAAACGAAAGAGTACTGTCAAGAATGGCACCCAAATCACGAACACTTGTCGAGACGGATAAATACAACGAGAATGATCTCCGATGCTGCTAATATAAACGACAGCATTGTTCAGGGGTCAGGCTTGGGCCCTTTGAACTTCATCGTGGCCATATCAAAGCTCACATGTCTATTCTCGCAATCAAGGTGCGACCGTACGTACGGTACGTACGTTATTTTTTTTATATAACGTACGTACGGTACGCGTACGTTATTATGCCGTACGTTACCGTACGTTCACACCTCTTCATGACAAAAATAAAATACATAACATTATGCACAAGGAAAGTCAATAATAGTTGGTGATTGACGGTCGTAAACAATTGTAACCATTAGGCCTACATCAGTCATCTGTGGCTGTTCAATGATCTCTACTTTCAAACGTTCGAATTCCAAATTGTTAATAATTATTATGTCTAATGTATAGGCCCCCTAGTGTGAAGAATATTAAGATTTTACGGCACTGTTTATAGGATGGTCAGTGCCAGTGGTCATTTTATTGGTAATACTAAATTTCGGTACCGTTCGTAAATAACTAGGCCTGCGTACGGGGAGACTAATACTTTAGAGCTTAACTGATCATTTTTGACGTACGCGTACGGACGCGTACCTTATAAGACTATAGTTATATTGAGATTCCTTGTGAATGATCAGATAAATTTGTGGCATTTTTAACGTACGCGTACGGTACGCGTAGGCCTACGTTATTTTTTTCGATAACGTAGGCCTACGTACAGTAGGCCTACGCGTACGTTATTCCGGGAGGTAACGTACGGTCGCACTATGCTCGCAATCTTAAGCTTAAATACGCCGATGACACTATACCTGTTAGTACCAGCCAAAAACAGTTACGCAATCAGGGAAGAGTTGTATCATATAGGGATTATAGGAGATTGGGCAAAGAGCTTAAATCTGAGCCTTAATCAAAGCAAGACTCAGTAGATGTTAGTGCGCCCCCCCAAAGAGGGCACTCATTGGCATGCATACCGGCACTACGGCGGTTCCAGAGTGTGAAGATTTTAGGAGTGGTCATGACTGTAAAACTAGGTTCAGAAGAACCGCAGTGAAGTGTGACTCTTGTCAATCATTTCCCTACCCCTATCTCATCGGAAGAACTGCAGTCAGGTGTTACTCTTGTCAATCGGTTTCCTACCACAATCTCGTAATGAGAACTGCAATCATGTGTCACTCGAGTCGATCAATTTACTACCACCTTCTCAGTGAATGCCTTTCCTTTGTAAGCAACCTATCCTGGCCGTTATTTTCTGTGCGTTTCATGTGCTTTGAGAATGCTGACTGTATTTCAAATTTTTTCTGAAACATTGGTTCTGTTGTATTGCTCACGTTTAGTACATATATCGTTTTTGTGCTGATGAAACAATAAATTGAATAATTTTCATTACAATGTAGTGTTTTTCTGTTATCACGGTCAGAGACTGCTTACCACAGCCACACTGCACTGAATCCACGGAAGAGGACCTGCAGGCTGATTAAAGTGATTGAATAATATAACTTCATCGCCTAATATGCGCATTACATTACTTTATATGTAACGAATCACGATGCTGACTGTTTCACACTGTGCTTGTTAACTACGGGGTAGTAATATTGTTTAATGTTGCATTAGTTTAATTTGATGTGAATGAAACTGCTCTTATCTAGTAAGCTAACAATTGAGATAATCAAACAGTGTAGGCCTACTTGCTTAGCAATGTCATATCAAATTCAGAGGATAAACAATTTTACACTAGAAGGTTGCATCTTCATAAAAAATATTGTTTTCGACTATACAGACATTCTTTTTATATGCTTGATTCTGTAGTATAACTAAAATAGGCTATTGCTTCGGGTATTTGTTGGCAGTGGCTGTGGAATTACGGTATCATTCATCATTTTTATTTATCTTGTCAAATTTTGACTAATTTCACCTAATTTTCACGTTATGTGTCAACAATACAATTAAAGCAGTTTTTTCAATGCATGTTTTAATGCATCTTAAAAATGATCGTTAGGCCTATTGTTAAGCATTGCTAGAAATAATTTTCATTGTTTAAGACAGAAATGATTAATGCAAATATTTCTACTAAAAGTTTAGTTTTCTTCGGTTTTCTCGGAATGTTGTAAATCGTAGATAGGCTGTTCTGGCTTAAACCCCTCGATTTAAGCAATTCTGGATTTCCAGTTGTTTCTTGACCTTATCGAGGGTTTGGTAGCCGTCAGCAACGAAAACTGTTTCGTCAATCTGTCGAAAAAACGTCAATGAAATATAAATGGATACTGACAAACAACATGGAAATATAGGACTAACCCTAATAGTCTATTTAACTGAGAATGAACAAAATGCCCTCTTAACCTTTAGAGGCTCATTTAAGCGGAAGTTTTCACCCATTGTCAGTATTTGTGCTGCAGTGTTTCACAGCCTTTAGTCCATGCCATGGGGTGGCGAGATAGTTGAATGGTAACAAAGATCAGAAGGACGGGGATTCTATACCCGATAGCCCCACAAGGTTAACTCAGCGTTCATTCCCTAGGTGGCGATTGTAAAATAAGCAGTAGGACAGATGGGCGCCTTGCTTGGCTGCCATACAGTTAAATTCGACTCCTGTTACACCTGTTGTCATCTGTTACTACTATGTCATGTAATCTTACTGCGTTGGCCTACTTGTCAGTTTGAATTCATAAACAACGATTATTATCATTATACGCTTCGATGCATCTGTTCCCAGAGGATTTTTCCTTTAATTTATATTTTTGTACTAGTGTATTTGCCCGTCATAATTATGACGGCAGTGTATATCGTTGGTTAAAATGCTCTGATCGCCGTCGTCAAGACGGCAGTACTGACGTCACAAACAAATATAACAGAAACCGTTTGTGACGTAGCGTTTATCGTCGGACGGACACTATATGGATATTATATGTATAGATTATTTATGGTCACGTGACTGGCGTCATAACTTGGCCATTTTTTATCATTAACGCGTAAGATGTCTTGAAGGTTATCTGCCGCTAATGCTGTTTAAGTTAATTGATATCAGAATGGATTGAAAATGATGACAACGATGATAAATACTGTAGAGTTTGATGACAGTGGCGATGTATCGAGCTAGATAATGTTTAAGTCGATGATAAATCCAACCGACAGAAGGGCAATAAAACCAGTATTCGTTGTATTATGTATGGCAACTTTGTCTGCGGAAAGCAAGCAGTAAAGCATTACTTATGTGTCGATGACCCTCGGTGATTGTGCTGACGTTTTTCATTATTTCTATTGTATTGTATTTGGATATTTATAAAGCGCTTCTAGAGGGAGGGCCATTCAGAAGCGCTCCCAGTGCGAGAGACCCCGAGAGAAAAAGCAAGTGTTAAGAAAGGTAAACGAGGAAGAGAATAGAAGAACGAACGAACGGAGGAAGCTCATTCCAAAGAGCAGGGCCAATGGAGGAAAAAGACCTAGAATGAGCCAGAGAAGTCCTGACACGGGGAACGGGGACGTCCAAACGGTCAGATGAACGAAGAGGACGAAGAAAAGCAGCAGAGTGAGGGCGATGAATCAAGTCACATAAGTAACCCATTCTATTTAACTGACAATGAACAAAATGCCATCTTACCCATTATAAGCTAATTTGGGCGGAATTATACACCACAGTGTCAGTATTTGTGCTGCCGTGTTTCCCAGCCTTTGAGCTATGCCATGCGCTTTGATGCACCTGCTCCTAGATGATGTTTGCTTGATTTCATATATAATTATATATGGATGTATTATTTATTTTCTTCTCCTTTTTCTGTTGCTTATCATTACCACCTTCTTATTCTTCTTCGTCTTTTCTTCTTCTTCTTCTTCTTCTTCTTCTTCTTCTTCTTCTTCTTCTTCTTCTTCTTCTTCTTCTTCTTCTCTCCTTCTTCTTCTTCTTCTTCTTCTTCTTTTTCTTGTTCTTGTTCTTGTTCTTGTTCTTGTTCTTGTTCTTGTTCTTGTTCTTCTTGTTCTTCTTCTTCTTCTTCTTCTTTCTCACCTTCTTCTTATTAATCATCTGTGTCTCAACGCACATAAACTCTCATCCTGTTTCACGTCCACATGACTAGTAAATGTTATGTAACTCATTGGTAGCCTGGATGTCTTCTAACCGCCTCCGTCTGAACCCCTCCAAGACCCAATATATATGGCTGGGTAACTCTGTAAGATTGATCTTGCTAGCCTTGCTACTGAATTCCCTAATGTCGTCTTCTCCACTTCTGTTCGTGACCTTGGTGTCACCTTGGACTCTGAACTCACCCTCTCCCAGCATATTTCGCAGCTGAGCCGGGGTTGTTATTTCCAGTTACGTCAGCTCCGTGTGGTCTCCCGCTCTCTCTCTCTCTCTCCCAAGCACGCAGCTACTCTCGTTCATGCTTTCATTACCTGTCGACTTGATTACTGCTGTTCTCTCTATATTGGTCTCCCTCACACTCGACTGCATTGCCTTGAACGCGTTCTACGCTCTGCTGCGCGCCTCGTTGGGCGCATCCCTAAGTTTGGTCACGTGTCTGACTACATGCGTGACGTCCTCCACTGGCTTCCTTTTTCGCAACGCATTGTATACCGGGTTGCTTCTATTGTCTGGCAGTGTCAGCTTGGCCGCGCTCCTTTCTATCTACGTGAGCTTTGTTTTCCAGCGTCCGCACTTCTTGGTCGCCGTTCACTCCGTTCCACCGCCCGCGGTGACTTACATGTTCCTTTCGCTCGCACTGCAACCATGCAACAGCGAGCATTCTCCGTTGCCGGTCCCACTATCTGGAATGGCCTTCCTGTTGGACTGCGGTCTCTCCCTCGAGACTCATCCACCTCTTTCTTCTCTGCTCTTAAGGCTGTTCTCTTTCGTCGAGGTTGGGCTGGGAGCGCCTCTGAATAGTTGCCTTGAAGAGCGCGCTATATAAATGTCTAATTGATTGATTGATTGATAGTAACTTATTGGGCAGTATTTCACTGCAATACCCTGCATGTGCTTACTTACATACTTCAACAGTGATACTGTTTTGCATTGTGCTTCATTTCGTTTGTTTGAGTTGATTTTTATAGTATTGCATTTATTGCATTGAGTTGCATAGCATTTGTATAGTATGTCATGGCATTGCGTTGTAGTGCATTGAATTACATAACATTTGTCTGGCAAACTCATGTAATTGATTTGCATTGATAAATACCTTGTGTGGTGGAGATGACAGCTCCTTCAGTGTGACCATATCGATTCCTTTC
>OY744615.1:2943122-3060622 GCA_963556255.1 Allolobophora icterica | reverse complement strand
ATTCGCATGTTCGTCATCCACGTGTGCTCTAGTGGTTTTAAGGTCCCATGATCTTCCCTGTATGTCAACCATTGCACAATTGATGCATGCTTCACCGGCACAGTGTGGCTACATGAATGCCGAAGAAAGGGGTAGAATAGAACAACTAATGGCTACGATGAAGCACCGGGTTTTATTCATCGGAGACTGATACAAAGTTGACTGATGAGGTGAGTATTTGCAGCAATAAGAACAAACGAATCTTTTGTATAGACTTCCCCAATGCCGCCCCATTCCTCGAATGAGCTAAGACAAGAACACACAGTTTTCTTCTCCCCGCTAGGGATGATAGTAATTTTGTAGCTCGAGTTTCATTCAAAAACATCCGCTGAATAATATACTTTCAACCTCTACCTTTGCCGTACTTCAAATTATATTGCTTTCAGTTCATTTTTCATAATTCCTTAAGTACCATAGGCCTAACTTATGATAAGTAGTTATTATCTGTCATGAGTTGCGATTTTTTCAGTTTGATGTTGCTTGATAAGTGAAATTGATTGATTGATTGATTGATTGACGTAAATATATGGATTCAGGATTGAGAATACTATGTAGCTTAGTAGTACAATATAATCACACACTGAAGACAATGAGGATAAAGCATATGATATGAAATTCGAGGGCCTGAAATGTGAGGATTTAAGGAATTGTATTTGCAATTACTGGCTTCAGTGTCGCCGGTTTCCTATGCACAAGGCGCACCAATCAGGTCAAGACTGATATTTATTGAATAAAAAATATGTATTCATTGCTTATTTATTTGTAGCATTCACTGCGCACCCAATGTCAATAAGTTCAAAACTGAAGCACAAGACATTTGTACGAGAACAACTCGTCAAGGTTCGTTAGTTCAAGGAGTTCGTCAGCAAACTCGGACCCGCAACAGTTGGATCACTGACGCAGCGCTCTACAGAACAAACCAGTGTTAACTGGTAAGACATTAACGAATACCTGTTTTTGTGTCCGCTTTGGTTCCGATGATCGCCAGAGAACCGATTTGGATCATCAGCAATACACGAAGGAGTGGCAATGGCATCATTTTATCTAAAAAGGAACCGAGTAGTTCGTTATGTAATTGTGAATAGCAGCTTCTATCGCGCCGGCATCCATTGCAAAAGGCATTATCCGATAGCGCACCAAAACCAACCGAAGTCAATATCCAGAAGATCTCTCCGCTCAGACAGAGTGGTAGTCTTTAGTGGATATGTATATGTTACAGGCAATTCGTAAAACCAGGGATTTTGTAAAATCCCTGAAATTTTTAGGTACTTTGTAAAATCCCTGATTCACTCAGGCACTTTACAAAATCCCTGAAAAAACCAGGGATTTTGTAAAATCCCTGAAATCAGACGACGAAAATTTGACAGATTGCCTGAAATGAAAATGACGAACATAATCGAAGTTTATTATGCAAACAAACCCTATTATTTTCAAGGGATCGACAGTTTAAGATGATATTTTATTTTAAGTTTAGTTCTCATGTTGTACAACCAGGAATTTTGTAAAATGTCTGACAGTTTATTATGCAAAAAAGTTTTATTTTCAAACGATTACCATTTTTAGATGGTATTTTATTTTAAGTTCAGTTCTACATCAGTTTTTGTTGTCACACGACATACTCAAATGGTTTCGACACTTGACTTTCCCTTTGAAAAATTTTAACTTTGAAGTTTCAAATTAATTGAAGTTGTTGATACATCACAAATTAATAAACAATCCGGCTCGACAACTTTACTTTCCCTTTGAAAAATGTGCAGCTATTTGTCTTGCAGCACTCAGTAGCCTAGACTTTGAAGTTGCAGGATAATTGAAGTTGTTGATACTTCACAAATTAGTAAACAATACGGCTCGACAACTGCACTTTCCGTTTGAAAAATTTGTCCCTATTTGTTTCGCAGAACTCAGAGAACTTTGATTGTCTATTTACTTATAACTCTGATGTGCCTCGCAACAATTAGAAGTTGACCGAAATATTTTCCGATTGGCTGAGATTAACTGTGGTCAGACGAGTACCCTTGCTATAAATTAAAACCCAGCAAGAACTATTTCATTTCTGGTTATCCTTTGGTTAGGTCAGTTCTAAACAAAATGGATAGTGAGCATAATATGACAGAGGTAAAATTTATGGAACAGTTGCTTGTTGTGTACAATGCCGATAAGAAAACAGCGCTGATGAAGAAGGAAACGTACTTCGATTTGATTGATGAGCTGAAAGAAGCGATGAAGGATACAACAAAAAAGATCAACAGACAGTACTAGCCTACATCCTAAAACGGTTAGTGACATCAGATAACTGTATTGCGATCATTCCTACTGGTGGGAAGGGGCTATATATAATATATATAATAAGAACATGCATAATAAACTGTTAGACATTTTACAAAATTCCTGGTTGTACAACATGAGAACTAAACTTAAAATAAAATACCATCTTAAACTGTCGATCCCTTGAAAATAGAGTTTGTTTGCGTAATAAACTTCGATTATGTTCGTCATTTTCATTTCAGGCAATCTGTCAAATTTTCGTCTTCTGATTTCAGGGATTTTACAAAATCCCTTGTTTTTTCAGGGATTTTGTAAAGTGCCTGAGTGAATCAGGGATTTTACAAAGTACCTAAAAATTTCAGGGATTTTACAAAATCCCTGGTTTTACGAATTGCCTGTAACATATATATATATATATATATATATATATATATATATATATATATATATATATATATATATCGAATGCATGTAGTCCTGAGTATGTATGTAGGCATTACTATAGCGCCTTTTGTGTACCTTAGAGCGTCCGTTTCTGTAGTGTAGGTGAGCATAGCTCTCGTGGGCCATCGGTTGATGCCTTGTCCATTACATAGACAAATAAAATACAACTGCTCATGATTTTGGCGAATATCGACACCGGCATAATAGATTTCACAGATAAAAATTAATGACATTAAGTAAATGAGAAACCATGTACCTTTGTGACACAAAAAATGACTTAGCTTGAAATGTTTTTGCATAGGTCATATAAAACAGTCTGTATAGTCCCAAACTGTTGGCAAGTATCGCCATAACAAGCGCTTACCTGCAAGCGACACCATAAAGTTTTTTACTGGACCAATTGGAAGCACGTGCAGGATTCCTATGAGAAATTTTGATCCCGTATTTGAGGAAAGCAACGTCAACGGCCCTGGAACGTTTTGCACCCCGAAGCCGAATGGATGGAACGCTCGGCCTGTAGGATTCGAACCTCAACTGAGGAGGTCATTGTGTAGGGACCTTTGAGCATGTCCTTCACTCACACTTGTTCAGAGCCATCGATGCTCTCTAGATTGATCGTGTGTTCACCTCTGAAGGTTTGAAGGAGGGAGATACCAAAGTCATATTGTATTGCGTTGGTCAATCAGTTTCCAAAGTCGTTAAACATTGGAAACTGATTGGGCTTCACGTTTTCTAGTTTTCTCAACTTCAAAACTTACTTCTTTCAAATTGCTTATACAACATAATGCTTATCCGCCTCTCCTCCTACCAGCGACGCCCACCAGCCTCTGCGCCAAGTAGGCAGTTGCATTGGGGACAGCTTAGGCATTTGCGCATTTGGACGCCAGTAATAGCCTATTAAGATCGGGCGTAGACCTCCCGAATCTTTTCCCTGCGTCATGAAAGTGCCAACAAACAGTACCGGTCTGATCTGTTGCCGGCACACGCCTGCCAGAAGTAGACTGACCAGGTCGGAGGTCGCGGAGACAAGCTAAGGACCCCGCCTTGGAACAGCTGACCAGGTCCAACAAATGCTGGGGTCGAAGTCCATCAGGTTCCCCGCTTAGCCTTGTGGGACTGAACGAATCCGGCCGAGCACCTGTTCTTCTGAGGGTTGGAAGGGTGCCTCGGCTCGTCCTTCCCTGATGGGAGGCCGGTCGGGTGGGAGCTACGGGTGCTTCCCGGGCCACTCTTCCAAGGTCCCCGGATCAGCCGTCACCGGCCTGTCGTTACAGGACAGTATTCGGATGGCTGCTCTGATGTTGCCGTCCTCCAGCTTGGAGTTGTCAGTGCCCTGGAACAGCCTCTGTGACTGTTGATGCTAGGTTTCTCTGAGAATATTTCGTTCTTGTTGAGGTGTCGGGTAGTGGGAAAATCTTCCACCCGCCTTTGATGGTTGATGCCAGATTATGGCGTCTTCTTCCTCCTGTTGTTTGTTCCAGGTTCGCAGCAGCAAAGGTAAGGAACATCTGTCATGGCGTCATTCAGGATGTTGTTGATGACAGTGGTCAGCAGTCTTCCGGTGTGTAGTCTGCATGGGCGGCGATCCCGGGGGGGTCGAGGGGGACAAGACCCCCCACCTTTAAGAGTGGGGGGGGGACACGCCATGCATCGGACCCCCCAAATTTTGAAGAAAGCCCAAAAAAAGTTCATCAAATTTTTTTGTGCTAGAGTTATGAAATTTGTTCGCGCGTGAGCGCGAAAAACTTATTTTGACTTTTTTTGACCAGATCAGTTCAAAACTCTTTTTTGACCAGATCAGTTCAAGAATGTCCCCCCCCACCTGTCAAACAAGATCGCCGCCACTGGTACTAGTCTGACAGTTCTTGGAATTCGCTTCAGCAGTCTGTGTGGTAGCGTCGGTTGTGTGCTCTTGTCCTGAGCCGAGCATGCGAACACTTTTAGGCCCACAAAGAAATGAGTGAAAAAATTGACCAGGGAAAACAGGCAAACTAACAAACAAACCAGCCAAGCCAGCTGACATACTCGTCCGCCCGCACAGGTGCGACGGGAGCGTGTCTGTCGCCCGTGACCAAAGTACGGCCAAAATGCGTTCAAAGATAGACAAAATGGTCATCAGAGACCAACCAGCATGAAACCACACTTTCAGCGAAAACATTAATTGAAAACATCCGTGCAGAAACAGTGCAAACATCGGATTAAAACCAAATTCGAAATTTTCCAAATGTGTGTTCCGCCATCATGTCGAGCAGCCGTTCCAGTTAATATTATTAACATTATTGTTTGTAATAATAGGTCTATCATTATACTGTAGTAATTACCATTCCCACTACATGTGTAAAAAACTCGAAGGTCCAGTTGCTCGAAACCCAGTTCACAATCTCTTAAAGATAGTGGGAACTGGAACGAGAAAATCATTCGAAAGCAGAGCAGCATTCAGAAGACTGGTCAGATTGTCTGTAGCCGTAGCACAATCAAGTGACCATCTAGCTCCGGGATTCTAAACACGGAAGGAGGGAATAAAAGCAAAGTTGCGTCCACTGGAAAAGTGAGCGTTCTCTGTGACTTGTCCAAAGCTTTGGAATTCACTGTCCAATTCTCTGCGTTCTTTCAGTGCTTTTAAAGGCCAATCAGGTCTAAATGTAAGCATCATCTGTTTAAACTTGCCTGTCCACCGAAGCCTTCTCCGATCCATCGGATTTTGACATGGCTTCCCCGAGAGAAGCCAGGTCTATTAATTCTGTAACTTGCGCATTATGATTACGGCGTTATAATTATATTATATCGAATACTACATAATTCTTAAATCAGTTGTCCTTCTTAGAAGTCTACATCGGGTGAAGCTAACAGCATCTCTATGGTTAAAGTCAGATGCATTCATTTTAGTATCAAGCCATTTAATATTACGACTTTAATATCTCAGAAAAAGCTATATTAGTTACCAACTGCGAATGGTGTACGCTGGTAGATCTGTTATTCTTCTCAGGGCACAACCGATGAAATCAGCAGCTGCACGCGAATCCACTGAAGTCGATTTCACCAAATTCAATGACACAACGAACTGTGACTGGTCTGCCTTCAAACTGATCTGTAAGCAACGTATCAGATTCTTCGCTATCTCTGCAAGAAGTACAGAGGTTTATATAGCATTTCAATCGCCTCTGGCGTAACGCAATAATTATGTCGTTGTTATTGCATCTGTAATTGTAAGAACACTTATAGAATGCTGCACGAAGCGAGATCAGTCTCTATCCTGCATTTGATTAATGGCATTGATTGCCATAAATCAAATATGCGCTAATAGTGTTGTCTGACGTGATGCCCAAGATCACGAGAATTATTGTTGATGAGAATAAAAAAAATATTAAATGAAGGCATTTGTCATATTTTGACTAGAGCCCTGCGCCGACTTGATAGTGTCGACGGCGGCGCGCCGGTTATATTGGGCCGGCGGCGGCGGGGCGCCGCCGATAAAAAAATCGGCGGCGTGCCGTAGTCAGAATTCTGATAAGTATGAGTCACTATGAACAACCGTTTTTCCTGTGACCAGTCAAGCGGGCCAATCTCTCTAAAGCCACTCCATGACAATGAAGCTCAACTACACGCATTGGGACTGAGAGAGAAGGCACCTACAGACATTTGCCTTACAAATATGAAAATCCTTAATTACACTGCACGTCTGTATAGGTGTTGGTAAATTGTAATCAGATGAAGCAACATGCATTTGCATATTGCATAAATACACTTGCACATGCTCTGATATAGTACAGGCCTACACATCAAGTCACATCGAAGATTCCGGATGACAGCAGCCCCTCCCCAGTCAAAGAGGCTGCTGTCAAGACAAGGAGTGAATGTAAATATACACGTTTTCTTATATATATATAATTATATATATATAAGAAAACGTTTAGCCTACCTGAATAGATTTCAGCCAAAAGTATTAATCAATTATACATTCTATTCTGCAGGAATTAGTTAAACAGCATATCTTGATATTAATAGCACTTATAAACTCATCTAATCTTACAAAGTTAAGCCAAAAATTTAAACTACTGTAATAAGACCATAGTACTTGATAGAAGCTATTCAACATGAAGGTAACGAATGCGGACACAGTAATACACGTGCAAAGACATTCAAATTACTTTTGTTGTCAAGGTATTAAGGAAATGGCAACAGGAACAGAAGTACCAAAACACTGCATGGCTGCTTGTAACAAGATATTGCTCTAAATGACTGTGTGTATCATGGCACAAGATCATCAACGTATAGGTAAAAAGGAATTTGGTCAAGAAGACCATGCATTCTTGGTATCAGGATAAAGACTGCACACATCAGCTATGATCACTCTCCTGCTGACCCTGCAGTACTGGACTCGCTGTCAGTCTCTGAACTATTTGACCTCTATAGCTCTACTATGAGCGAACTATTGGACAAGATGCTAATAGAGAGAAAGTTCCGAACTCGAGTCCGTCCTCTTGCGTTGTGGTTCGATGCCGAGTGTCGTCAGTCTCGTCGTCGTGCACGCTGTTATGAGCGCCGTTTCCGACGTACGAAAGATCCAGTCGACAAACGTACTTGGGTTTCTCAACTTCGTGTTCTTCATCGCCTTTACCACTCAAAAGAGGCCCACTATTGGGAGAACTTAGTAATTACAAGAATGAAAAGAACCCAAAGCGTCTATGGGCTACCATATCGGGTCTACTGGGCCATACCTCCAACAAAGTTACCTCACCGACCTTCTCGGCGGATGACTTTCTTCGTGCACAGATGCACAAACTGGAGGCACATCCAGGCTTCCACAGCTGATGCTCCACCCAGTATTCTCCTCCACCGCGTCGGTGGGTTTCGGCCCATCTCGGAGGTCGAACTTCGTCGTGTCATAAATTCCTCTAACCACAAATCATGTGAACTTGACCCCTCCCACCATTTGTCATTGTTACTGTTTTAGATGCTATAGCCCCCTTTTTGGTCTATACCTTTAATCGTTCCCTTATTTAAGGGTCCCTTCCGGCATCACAAAAGCGGGCCCTAGTTCTTCCAATTCTAAAAAATCCTAACCTTGACCCTAATGTTTGTTCAAACTATCGCCCGATTGCTACCCTCACCTTTCTGTCTAAAACACTGGAGCTCCTAGTTGCTATGCAATTTCTTCCATATCTTGAACAGTCTCGCCTTCTTCCATCTTGTCAGTCTGGATTTAGAGCATCCCACTCCACTGAAACTGTCCTCCTATCCCTCCTATCTGACATCTACCTGGCGATGGATAAGTCCTGCCTTACTCTTCTAGCTCTCTTTGATGTTTCGGCAGCCTTTGACATGGTCGATCATGAAATCTTCTTCGCCGTCTTAAAATTTCATGTGGTTTATCTGGTCTCCTCTATTCTGGTTCCAGTTCTATCTTACTGACCGAACGCAAAGGGTGATCCTGAGTACCTCAAGAAAGCTTTGGGTTAGGATAAACTATGGTGTCCCCCAGGTTTCTGTTCTTGGTCCTATCCTTTACATTCTTTTTACCTCTGGCATTCACTCTCTCTTTTCTAAGCATCTTGCATCTGGCCATCTCTATGCTGATGATGTTCAAACTTATGTCCATGGTCCCCCAGCTGACCAACTTCTTCTTGTTCGCTCCACTGACTCCGTTTCTCAAGATCTTCGCTCATAGATTCTCTTTAATCGGTTGAATCTTAATCCCTCGAAAACCCAACTCATTTGGTTTGGTACAAAGCAACAATTATCTAAATTTGATTTCACACTTCTTCTGTCTGCTCACTTCCCGACCTTCTCATACTCTACGAATGTCCGTGATCTGGGAGTCACCTTAGACAGTTCATTAACCTTTGCTTCTCACCTCTCTTTACTTACTCGCACTTGCTACTACCACTTGAGAAGACTGCGAGCTATTCGTCGATCTGTCTCTCCTGCAGTTTTACTACCATTATCCATGCATTTATCTGTTGCCGCATTGATTATTGCAACTCTTTACTGGTAGGCCTTCCGAAAGTCCGTCTTTCTGCCCTTCAATCGGTACTTAACGCAGCTGCTCGTCTTATTGCTCATCGTTCTCGGTTCTCCTCCATCTCTACTTACATGACTGATGTCTTGCATTGGCTTCCTATCTCCGCTGGTATCTACTTCAAAATCATAGCTCTTGTCTCTAAGGCACAGCAGGGCTTAGCTCCAGCCTACCTTTGTGACCTGATGCGCAAACCTCTCTCAGCTTCTTCTCATCGACCCCTACGTTCTCTGAATCGGCTTGATCTGTTCGTTCCCTGGGTGAGGTGTGCCCTGGCTCAGTCTCGCTCTTTCGCTATTGTGGGTTCATCCCTATGGAACTCCCTTTCCTTGGGATTGCGTGGGACCCTACTTACTAAGTACTCTCTCTCTCTTTGTTGTTCATCGTTTAAAGTCATTTCTGTTTCCGCGAGGCTCACATGCTGAGAGCGCCTCTGAATAGTTCACACTGTGAGAGGCGCTTTATAAATTGTCAGATTTCATACCATACCATACCATACTCTTCTATTTCGCACTAAAGTAACACTTTATTGCGAAATCAAGGAAAACGTGAAAAATGCAACAATAACAATAAAACACCTCAGATTGTCATCGGTGGCGCGCCGACGAATTATCGGCGCGCCGACGAATTGTCGGCGGCTGCGGCAGTGGCGGCGCGTTGACATAAAAAATCGGCTGCGGCGGCGACCACGAAATGTCGGCGGCGGCGGCGGCGGCGGCGGCGCGGTTGGCGCAGGGCTCTAATGTTGACAACCGTTATTCCACAAAATATGCCGAAATAGCGTGCCTTCTGAATAAGTGAAAAAGAATGCTTAGTGGAGGGGAAGACCATTCCAGGCAGAGTGACCTGTCACAGCAAAAGCTCGACGTTTGGCCAGAGTGGTCCTAGTATGAGGGACAAAGATATCAAGACGGCCAGTTGAGCGCAAAGGACGAGCCGAAGTTGCAGAGAGAGGTTGCCGCATAAGATCGGAAAGGTATTTAGGGGAAAGCTCTAGCTGGGACTTTGAAACTAGTAGGAAGATTTATACTGGATACGCGACGTAATCGGTAGTCAGTGTAGGACTTCAGTCATATATGTGGAGATATGAGCAAAGCGAGGAAGACGTGCTATGAGCCTAGCAGCAGCATTTAAGACTGACTGGAGGGGGAGAGGCGTAGCATGGGGAGACCAAGGAGAAGCGAGTTACAGCAATCGACCCGAGAGCAAATGAATGCATGTACAATGGAGGTAAAGACCTGATATACATCCGGTCTTTACCTCCATTGTACATACAGTCTTAGTGGATCGCCTGATACCTCTCACTCATCTCAATTGGAAGAAGCAGGAGCGAGTCAGAGTCGAGATATGTTCAGTAAGGGTGAGGGAGGAGTCAAGAGTGACACCCAGAACGCGCACACTGGAGGAGTAGGTATAAGAGGGAAACTTGAGTGCCAGCAGTGAATAATCAAGTTTATTTAGCTGTTGCTTAGTCCTAAAACCAAATCAGTTGGATCTTGGCGGAATTTAAACAAAGTCGGTTTGCAGACATCCATAAGTGCAAATTATATAGTGTTTTCTCATCTGTAGCACAAACCTATGCGACTGTAAAGTGTAAATGCCTGTTTACGTCTTTGTTCTGACTGTATGTTTCACTGGTAATGGTTTCCCTATGTCTCTCATCCTTTCTGCTAGTTGTATGTTTACTACTTTAAACAACGACCACCTATGCTAAAACATATGACGAATTATTACTGCTACATCGCTGTTATTCATAGAGCTCATGGAGATCTATGGACACAGGTGCTCAGAGTCACAACAACGTAAATATTATGATAAGGTTTGCATTGAAATCTATAGGTGTACAGGTGCTCAAAGCAGCTGATGTCATGACAGGTGATTTGACTATGGGTGGTCGCAGAGTTACTGGGCCCCCACTGGGTCACCACAGTCCGAAAGAGACGTTGCGAGAGTGGCGCGAGTGGAGAAGGTGGTCTTTGACGCCATGAAAAACAGCTGTAGCGTTCCAACGGGGATACGGAAATTTCGCCCCCGGAAGAATCGCCCCCGGAAGATTCGCCCCCGACATTTCGCCCCCGAGAAGATTCGCCCCCGCTTCTAGTCTTGGTTACATTTTCATCATAGATCCCGCTTCTAGTCTTAGTTATATTTTCATCGCTAATCCAGCTTCTAGCCTTAGTAACATTTTAATCATAGATCCCGCCTCTAGCCCTAGTTACATTTTCATCATAGATCCAGCTTCTAGTCTTCAGGGGCGAAACTTCCGGGGGCGAAAAGTCCTAGGCCAACATGCGATACGTTGACGCATGAAAGTACTAATAATAATGCCTACTGTGCCTTGTGGATAAATCGGTCCTGGTTGCTGTTCTGAACAAATTGGCTTCGAACAACCGCTAAAGAGAACAACCTTGGAGCATGATCTGATCAGCTCGAAGCAAGTGGAATAACTTTTCGCGGAGAACACTAGCATTAGAGGCACTCCATTAAGTTTCCTCCAACCAGTTATTGACACTATGAGAGCTACAAGTTAATCAAGGGCATTCAAGGCCAATTAATAAGAGTTGTGAAGGACATAGCAGTGCGAAGAGTAGGGCCTAGCACTCATCGCATCGTATTTGGAGATTTGTATAGCGCAGCTCACAGCTTAGGCCTCTCAGCAGCACTCCCAGTGCGAAAGCTCCGAGAGAAGATCAAGGTTTTAAGCGTGGAAAGGGATGTAGGAAGAGATCCGGAAAGTATGGTTACCCGTAGAGAGGTAGGAAGGGCATTCCACAGGGAGGGCCTTATGTTGGCAAAGGATCTAGTTTGAGCTAGAGTGGTCCTGGAACCCGGAACAAAGAGGACACTCATGGACGAGTATAACATGCTTCAAACAAATAACGAAGATCACAGGCAGTTTCTGCTGTTTGTTGTGTAGGAATATCGTAACAGATATCTAGACAGGAAAAAACGACACTTATCCATTGATGTATGAGCATGAAGCACGATTTATTTGAAAAACGATTTTAATTCTAAGATAATGATAATGATAAATGTTTTAAACGCCGTATTCAACAACAGGACTATTCCGGTATTTATCATCATCTAGCCGCAAGCCTCGCATCTGCCGTTTTAAATAGTCAGTTACAGTCGATCAGTGTATAATGAAGAAGAATGTGCTTTGTAGAGATTTTTAAACCTATTGTACAGGTGGTGCGTAAGTAACCTGTCATTCAGGAACGTCATTTCAGCTTTTTTCAGGGAGGCAGGGACGTCATTTGAGATTTGTTCTGGGGGGGGGTACTTGGCAAGTTTGTTAAGTTTGTATTTAGTCTACATGTGCAAAACTGTAAGTCAAGCCCCCTATAGTCATGTTGCTGTATAGGCCAACAGCATTAAACATGATAGAGCTGTAAGACGTGGTTTCTTTAGATAAAGATACAGGTATCTTAATAAAGTCAACAGTTCAGTCGACAGACAATATGCTAACAGCAAGAGTTATATCATCTGACTTGTAATCCAATCTATATATATATACATGGCTCTCTAAACCTTACATAACCAGCATCTATATTAAATCTTGTATATTTGCCTAATCTAACCTCCCATAGCTGTAGATCTGTTGCCTCACTTGACCCAGACGCGCGTGATCACACTGTTGATCCCAATCGGTTTCCATCTTGAGTAGATTCGCCGTTTCTTCGTTGTCTTTTCTCCCAACCAGACTCTTCGATGAATCTGTTCTCGATCGACTTGTAACTGCGTATTATAACTAAGAGGAATGTTCAGTCCACAATCGAAGTGTGACTACTATAATAAATTATGTATACGACAAGTTCGCTTTCGTCACAGCCTCACACTGTACAACGAGATAATCGAGCTCGAATCGGTCGAATATCACGCTGATCTTATGGCAGGTCAGCTTACTCCGAAAGATCAGGAGTTTGCACCTTGACCGTCTTCAAATGTACCTGACATTATGACATATTCAACGTCTCACTCCCCACTGATTCTTTATGCAATTAGCGGATAGCATCCTCGCGTTCGTTCTCAGGCAGCAGACGATCTTTGTTGAAAGGTCGTTAGATTTCAATTCATCTAATCAGGATCTTCCACTTCATTTTTCATAGTCTCGAAATTTTAAGATAACCCCGAACCTATTCTAATATTTTATCATTTAAAATGCTGGTATAAGATGCTGATTTATCAATTAACATTAATAAATATTAGATTGTTCTGAATTTAACTGTATATAGATAAGAAAGAGCTGTGTATGTGAGCAGCACATCGCTACATAGACGAATTACAAATCGGGTTCGCACACATTCTGTATGTATGTACGAATGTATGAATGTATGTAAAACCTATGTATGCGTGTATATATAATGTATACGTATATAATGTATACATACATATCTGTATATCTATGCACATGTATGGATGCATGTATGTATGTATGTATGTATGTATGTATGTATGTATGTATGTATGTATGTATGTATGTATGTATGTATGTATGTATGTATGTATGTATGTATGTATGTATGTATGTATGTATGTATGTATGTATGTATGTATGTATGTATGTATGTATGTATGTATGTATGTATGTATGTATGTATGTATGTATGCATGTGTGTATGCATGTATGTATGTATACGCAGGTATGTATGTGTGTTCATGTGCCTACAGTAGGCTCTCTATAAGTTTACTAAAGCGCCTCATAAGTACTTTAAAAGAGCGTTATCTGAGTCCATGTAAATCATGTCAAAAGTCATGCCGAAAAATCTCTTTTCAATGAGCTAACATTAGCAACAGATTGAAGAGTCCTCAGAGACAAACAGAGCCTCTCCTATATCTTCTCTTCCAGAGTAAGTAGCAGATACCGGGTTCACAGAACCTGGACTACGTGTCGTCGAATATGATAAGCGACAACAGACCTATTTCTGTATGGATGCTTGAATGTGTATGCAAGTATGACATTGTATTTATGCATTTTTGTCAGAGTTGTTGTCCTCGAGACCAAGGTCTTGGTTTCGAGTGCACTCGAATTCGTTTTTAAAAGTCTTGGTCTTGGTCTTGGTCTTGAGACCAAAAGTCTTGGTCTTGGTCTTGAGGTTCAAGGTTTTGGTCGTGGTCTTGAGGTTCAAAGTCTTGGTCTTGGGCAAGACCAAGACCAAGACCGGCTGTCAATATGAACAGTCATTTAACAAAACTCAAGAATTTAAAAATTTATCAAGCCTGTTGCATCATAGCCTACGACAAATACCTACGGACGGATGCAAGTCTTCTTGGTCAGGAAAACCCATAGCAGCAACTATTTTGTGCTGTGTCTGGAAGCCCTGCCGAGACTTTTCTGAAGCCAGACGGTCTGATAAACCATGGGAGGATTTTAAAAAGGCTCACAATTTGTACATTCACATGCAATGCTTGAAAAGTAACTGTTTGTGCCAGCGATTTCAGCACCTCTGGAAAGTATTTTTTCACATGGCGAGATTTTTATGAGGCCCCACATAATTTTGGTCAGAAAATTCTTAGCGAATTGTTTTTTTTATATAAAACACGAAAGGCATTTGGAATAACATTTTACACGAAGGACTTTTGTAAATACGAATTCGGAATTCTCTCAGGTCTGCATTTAAAGTTAATTTGCCTGAATAAAATAAGAGACTCACGTTTTCATTGAAATAGCGACTGTAGTCCGACTTGATAATTTTTTTGGACGAAAAAGAAGTCTTGGGCTGAATGTAATTTTTTGGGTCTTGGTCTCGGTCTTGGTCTTGAGGTTCAAAGTCTTGGCCCTGGTCTTGGTCTCGAGGTTCAAAGTCTTGGTCTTGGTCTTGGTCTCGAGGTTCAAAGTCTTGGTCTTGGTCTTGGTCTTGGGGTTTAAGGTCTTGACAGCAAGACTGATTTTTGTATCTATATCTGGGCCCTATCAAGAGAATTATGATGCTAATTAGGCACAGTGCAATTTAAGATGCATGCTCAAAGAATCAAATACAGCATTAGGAGCCTACGTAAATATATAGAACTGAAGCACGTCTCATCAGAATTATCCCGAACATGTTTTGTTCCGTGACTGAAAGCCAGTGGAGTCTCTTTCACATTCATACTGTACTTGGGCATTTTGGCAACCGTTGAGGAAGAATTGGAACTGATGACATCGGAACTTAGATAGACCTGCAAAGGATGACTGTAGTAATGTAATTCAATCACTTCTATAGCGCCGTTGTCATATTCGTTCACATGGCTTCAGTCGATGGTCGCTTCAAGTGAATCGTCGTCATCATCATAATACGTTTTAACCGCCAAATGAAAATTCGATACGACAGGTAAACCAGAAATCAGGCTACGGTTTGTGAGCAGGCTTAGAGGGCTAAGTCATAGGTGAAGTCCTGATTGGCATTAACGAGCTGATGGAACAAACAGAACTGGGTGAAGAATTCGAAATCGTTGGGTCAGTCAGGCCTACCAAGAAGGTCCAACAGCTGTAAGGTGCATTCGCAAGTGAAAGTAAAATTCTTTTAGGCATATATTGAGATCTGATTCTGCGAATAACCAGTATTTGAAATTGAACGGATTTGCATTTGTCTTAAACATGGTCAGAGAAAAGACATCGTGGAGTCAAACGTTATACCAAAAGGAAGCGCATGTTCAGTACGATCAACCGAGTTGAGCAGAAAGAATTCATCCTTAGCAGAATTCAGAACAATCATTTTATTCTTAATCCAGGACTGAATATCACTAAAACAGACACAAGTAGTTGCAAAGCAGGATTAAGCGAACAAATACCAAGTAAAACTAATAGACTCCAAGTAGGTAAGTATGGAACCGAGTGGTGTGATATGTATACTGCATAGTAAACAGGAGAGGGACCAGTACAGAATCATGTGGAACACCAAAGCTGTTCATGACAGTTGAATTAAACAATGCATAAAACACTGTAACTAATCGATTCACAGCAATAATGAACAAATGGTTCTAAATCACAGATTGAGTTGCATTGATCTCACGTAAAGGGAAGCAGTCTGCCAGAAGGAGAGAGTTTACAGGCTAAGTCATGGATTATCACAATGGCTTCTCCCTGCCTTTTTATAATCAATCTATATAAATAAAGAGAAGACTCTGTCTGTCTGTCTGTCTGTCTGTCTGTCTGTCTGTCTGTCTGTCACAGCTATCTTTGACCGCGATGCATTTCTACAGCTTTCGACCTTTTCACTCCAAACCTTCACTACTGTCTCGGGGTGGGCATTACACACCCAGTGTGAGGCTTCGCGTCCCCCCTTTTCACCCCTTCCATGGTGTCCCGGGCCAAAACCTACCCGGGCAATGCATTTTTAACTGGTAAAAAAACTTACTCTCAACCTATTTTCACTCGCCAGATGGCGCCGACGGGTAAAGCAGCTACAGTACGGATTCGCTAGAGGGATTGAAACTTTCACTGAACTAAACCCGGGCAACGCCGGGTTAAGCAGTGTTTTGTTGCTTATTCGCTAGAGGGATTGAAACACCCAAAACGCCAGAGCTAAGCAGTTTCGCGTCCCCCGTTTTGACCGCTACCATGGTGTCCCGGCCCAAAACCTCTGAAACCCGGGCAACGCCGGGTAAATCAGCTAGTCAATCAATAACCAATAAGGATGCAGACCACTTCAGATTACGAGGTGAGGGTTTCTTCTGTAGAAATTCTTTATTACATTCTCTGCGAATGTCTCTTGACGAGTACACAGTTTAACTGCATACGATTGTTCACCTGCGCTGACGGTGATGGATAGCTACGATATTCCAGCAATTGCCAGAACTTCTTCTAGACATCTCAAAATGAACACCAAGTGCCTATACTAAGCACCAGACATACCATTCTGATTCTCCGACAGAATGCCCAGTCTAAGCTGCTGTCGTTCCTGTCTGAACTACTGATCACTGAACTAATTCCTGACTGACTGACTGACTGTCCTCCCTGTACTCATTTACTAATCATAAGTCCCAGGAAGCGCCGTTGATCCATAGAATGACATTACCTATAAGGTTTGGCCTCATTCAAACCTCACATAATTATAGGGCCTACTACCCTATAAACTAATTCCTTCAAGCGAGGGCGAGACCTTCCAGAATGCAACATCTGGAATTCATCTATTATCCTGGAAACATGTTTTATCTCAGAGAACTTATAATTTCCTGTACACATATATTGTTTATCTTTCTTCTCTGCATCACATCGACGATTTTCATGTGAGACTGCCCACATTCCAAGTAGCAGTTCTGAAGCTCCTCGTCACTCCGCTTTCGTCGCTTACGGGGTACGCCCTAGCAGACTGCTAGGCCGTACCCTTGCAGACTTTTCACATCGCCCGGGCAACTGTGCGCGTGGTTTCCAGAGTACGCCCAAGCCATATATGCCTTATTCTTATGATTTATACTCGGATCCATTTATCAGGTTTGGATCAGTATTTTACCGACCGGATGCCCTTCCTGACGTCAACCACAGTTGTCAGCAGCTGTGGACCTGGCTTTTGGCGATAAACACCTGCAAGTAACGCAGCGGGGGCTACGGGCTTATTTGGATGGCGGCCTGCACTTGCCATGTCACAAGGCCGTCAGAAGACTTCTGCAGCTTTTTAATATCGGGCATGGAGCCACCCATGTCCCACATTGTGCCCTGTTAGCCCTGCCGCTGTTGGTCCGCGACTGCTTATTCGTCAGGTCTGAACCAGCTTATTTCGCAGATAGCCCCTATATCTATATAGCGTGTGTCCGTAGTAGGACGCTATGTCACAAACGGTTTCTGTTCTGTTGTGAAACCGTTTGTGACGTCAGTACTGCCGTCTTGACGACGGCGGTCTTGACGACGGTCTTGACTACGGCGATCAGAGCATTTTAACCAACGATATACACTGCCGTCATATTTATAATAATAATATTTATTCTTTAATTAAGCGCCTGCAAACGCACTGCGCTGTACATGTACATGTTATGCGATAAATCTTAACTACTAACAGAACAGACAGCCTGCAATACACGGCGCAAATTGCAGCCTACAAAGCATGTCCGCCTATGGGACTCGATCTCTGTACCTCTCGCACTCTACGCCAGATGTTATCCAATGCGCTATCGTAGGGGCCTATACTGTATAAGGTAGACATCATGGCCGCCTCAGATTTCGATATAATATTATAAATAGAATGCTACGAATTCTCACAGCCTATACCTCCGCTGAACTTTAAGTAAGTTTAATACCGTCTTGACGGGCAAATACACTAGTTTGAGAATATTATTAATATAAGCGAGCAGAAATGAGGCGATGTCCATATTTGCATGAAACGCTCCTCTTATTGGCCGTTTCCAACTAATGAATATTAGTGACCAATGACGTCACTGTACTGGCGTCTTTTCTTTCCGAATGGCGGATAAAATCAACACCGACCGTTTCGACGCGTAAAACTTAAATAAAACAAGTCTAGACAATATTCCCCGTTTTTTAACTAACGGGGAATTAAAAGAACTGGCTTCACTTTAAACTATAGGGCTTAAATTAAAAGGCATAACGGGTTTAAACGTGTTTAAATAATTTACTTAAATTACTTCGGCGTTGACCAATACTTTATGGGATGGGAAATTCTACACGTACTACGAGAAATTGCTTTTTAATCGCTCTTACCAACTTTCAGTCACATTGGAAAACACATTTTCAGATTTTTAAACCGTCTTAACACCGTCTTAGGACGGGCAATCATCTAGTATAGAATAAATTTACTTGACATATCAGCATAAAGTTCCTCGATCAGTTGCAGTTAGTGATGTCACATCAAGAGCATAATTAAGGCATTAGTGCAGCGTTGATATGAAGACGGAAAAGAGTCGGAAGAGAGTGTCCAGTCTTTCCTAAGAGGAGGATGGAGGAAGGATCACCCAAACGCGGGCAAGGTGGCAGCAGAAGTCGTTCATTTTCGTAGATGTCTTTTATGAATGATCCCATCAAGAGTAATAGGATTCAGGGTTTGGAGAGCAGGAGTTTGCTGAAAAGGTAGCGTTAGCGGTCTGTGGAATGTTGGTGGTTTAGAATGGAGAGACCGATTGCGTGTAGATATCTTTCAATCTAGTTTTCTTTTTTTTGTGTTTTCCTTGTTTGGTTTATTAAAACTAGCGGTGGTATCAGCATCGTTTTCGTATTCACTACTGTTGGTGCGAGAACCCGTCTTATTGCTGCCAAAATCTGATTTCGCATCATCAGTGGTAAATTCGCAAAATTTTCTTTTTTATGATAAATTTATACATGTCGAATGTTACAGTAATGGGTAAAAGTTTACATCGGCGCGGTCGCAAACGCGTAGGGGCCTACACTGTATAAGGTAGACATCATGGCCGCCTCAGATTTCGATATAATATTATAAATAGAATGCTACGAATTCTCACAGCCTATACCTCCGCTGAACTTTAAGTAAGTAAGCGCAATGCGAGAATAACGGACTTAGGCTGTGAGAATTAGCGACACACCCATTTTCGCCACACACCAACGACACGCCTTGTTTACGCGACACACGGAAAGACCTGTTAAGACCTCTCACCGTCTTGCATCAGCTTTCCTGAACCTCCTCCACTCAGTCAATCTCACCTAATATGTCCACTTCCAGACCCTTGTCAAGAAACACACCCTTGATCTCCTCATCACCTCCGCCGTTTTCCTCTTACCTCCCAAACTATCATGCTTTGTTCTTAACCTTACTTCTTATCGTGGCTGACCTTGAAATCCAGCCTTTCACTCTGCCGCCTCCCTCGACTCATTCTTTCCGTATCGCCGGGGTCATAGACCGTCAGGCCTTCATCCAGGATATTCTCGACTTACAACTGATTCTTAACCCTCCGTCTTCCCTTGATGACCTCCTTTCTTGTTACAATTCCAGGCTCTCCAACCTCATTGATATTCATGCGCCACTCATCATCAAACACAGTTCACGCACCAGCAACCTTTGGTTTACTTCCTACCTCCAAACCTTTAAAACTTTCCGCATGCGCCTTAAGCACATCTACCTGGTCCAGCGCACTTTCGACTCCGCAGCTAGAGTAAAAGCCCTCAATACCTTGAATTCAGCCACCAAACTCATCGCTGCTGCTAAAAAGAAATGCTACTCCTCGCTTATCCATACCAGCTCCTCCAACCCAAAACACCTCTGGAAAGATGTCAGCACTCTCCTTCATTGCATATCATGATATCTCTCTCCTTACTGCTTAGTTCCATTCCCTCCTCCTCATTTACTCATACCTTCTGTTCATTTTTCTCGGACGAAATCCCATTGCTTCACATTCCAATCTCTTATAGTGACATACTCCCCACTTCCCTCCTCCAGCACTGATTCACCCCCTTCTCTCAACCCTGCTCCTCCTACCTCTCAGTAATCGTCACCAATTATCTCTCCCGCCTCCATAACAGAAGTATCATTCCTCCTAAACTTTCTTCCCAACAAGCAATGCGAACTTGATCCTATCCCCACCTATCTTCTACAAGACTATGCCTCTGTACTCGTTCCTGTAATCACCAAAATAATCAATCTCTCACTCTCTACCGGCAACTTCCCAATGGCCTTTAAGCGCTCTCTAGTCACCTCCCTCTTAAAAAAGTAAATTGTGACAAGGAATCATATCTGACTACCGTTCCATCTGAAATCTTTCCTTTCTATCTAAGTTACATAGCTGTACAATAAACTGGTTTCTGCCATCAGCCATCAAGAAGTCTCCTGCCTCTGTCTTCTCGACATCTCCGCCTCCTTCTTCAAAGACTATCGTCTTGGTTTGGCGTCTCTGGCGCTGCTCTACACTGGTTCTACTTCTCCTCCAGATCCTTATCTGCTAAAGCCCCCATCCACTGCTCGAAACCCTTCCTCTCTCCTGTGACGTCCCTCAAGGCTCCGTCCTGTGTCCTATCCCTTTCATCCAGTATACCACATCTCTAAGCCATCTCAAAATTTTCTCCTTTGTTGACCACCATCTATATACGTACAACTCTACATATTCTTCTCCTCATGCTCTTTGTCCACCTCCATCACTCAATTACTCAACGTGGTTAACCTAACATCATAGTAGATGCCATTGTTTTAATCTCCCCTGGCTTAACCTTTCCAAAACCGAATTCATCATCTTAGGCCTTCCTGATCAAATCAAGAAACTCTCTGATCCTTCCATACACCTATCCACTAACGCATCGTCTCTTACCCTCACCTCTGACGCCACCGTCCACAATCTTGGTATTACTTTTAACCCATACCTCTCCTGCTCTAACCAGAGAAGAATATGTATGGTGGGTCGGGTGGAGTCGTTATCACGGGATCTCCACCTCCGGATGATGGCAAATAGACTTAGCCTCAATCCCTCAAAAACCCAATATTTGGTTTGGAACCAAACAGCAATTGTCAAAACTTTACCTCCAGCAGCAGTGGCCCCACTATTCCCAGACTTTACATTCTCCTGTAGTGTTCGTGATCTGGTGTCACGCTTGACAGTGCCTTGACGTTTACTGAACAGCTAACATTGCTGACCCGCTCCTGTTACTACCAACTAAGGCGTCTTAGAGCCATTAGGTCAGTATCCACCACTGTCTTTACGGCCATGGTGCACGCCTTTGTCTGTACAAGTATCGACTATTGTAACTCGGTGCTAATCGGGCTTCCAAAGACGCGTCTGTCCTCAATGCAGTCGGTCTTGAATGCTGCAGCCAGACTTATTGCACGTCTCCCACGTTACTCGCATATCTCCACACACATGACCAATGAACTTCATTGGCTTCCTGTGGCGTCTAGGATAAGAATTAAGATCTTGCTCTTAGTAACTAAGTCCCAGCAGGGTCTAGCGCCTAAATTCCTCTGTGATTTGATGTGTAAACCACTCTTCGCTCGCTCTTCTCATCCTCTACGTTCCTCCGTCCGATTTGATCTTTTTGTCCCTCGATCGCGAACTTCTCTGGCCCAGCATCGGGGTTTCGTAGTAGTGGGTCCGTCACTATGGAATTACCTCCCCCCTGCAGTCCGCAGTTGGATTCTAGAAGGGATCACACCTGCTTCTCTTCGCTGCCTAGAGACTTACTTGTTTACGGGCCTGTCACGTTGAGAACGCTTCTGTATAGTCCTGCTGAGAGAAGCGCTTTATAAATGTTCAGATAAGATAAGATAAGATAAGATAAGATAAGATAAGATAAGACATCTCCAAACCCTCGTGCTTCTACTTCATGCACATCCGTGATTTCCGACGCATACGACCCGTGCTCGACCCCAAAACTGCCTCAACCATTGCTACCTCCATTGTTCATTCAAAGTTCGGTTACTGCAACTCTCTTTTCCTCAACCCTGAATCCACCCAAATCAAGCATCTGCAACTTATCCAAAAGTAACAAACCATGGCTATCACTAGAACGCCCGAACATCATCATATCACTCCCGACCTCATTGGCTAAAAGTCCAAGAGAGAATCCACCTCAAAGTCCTATCACTAACCTACAACTTCCTACAATATTCCCACCCCAAGTACCCCGTGATCTCTTCACCATCCAGGCATCCCGCTCCACCCGATCATTCTCCTATCTGTCTTTCTCGACACCAAGAAACTACTCATCTCAGGTTCTCCATCCGAGCCATATCGAGCACAGCACCATGCCTCTGGAACGATCGCCCCTGAATTCCGCCGATTCTCGGTTCCTCCATCATCATTGAAACCGGTCCTCCATCCTCCTCCTCTATCATCTTCCTCATGCTCCTCTAACCTAGGGTTTTCCACTCAACACTGAAGTTTCACCTTTTCAAGTACTCCTCCCCTTACTCTTATGATCCTCCACCTTCCAATTCTTCTCGTCCTAAACAACACCCGTCTTATTTGTTCCTCTGCCTCCTCTCTTGATCTGGCCTAAGGAAACCGGACTCAGACCTCCTTTCGACTACTCTCTGGAAACACTTCTGATTTGACATAACGCTGCTGAATAGGTTGGCGGTCTGCGCTTGGCCTTTGAGTGGCGCTGTAGAAGTTCGGAAGATTATGATGAAAATTATGGCATTGGTCGTGCGTCACTCCGTCATCGTTCGGCCTCAGGAATGCCATTCAGTTGCGTAGTCATCATGCAAGTTTAATAAGGACACTTCTTTAAACACCCTTATACATTTCTTAGTTAGAAAAAACTGGGCTACATCAAGAGGTCAACTTTTTGAACGAGGAATTTTCATTCCAAAACTAGAATAGGCCAACGATCCTGCTACCGAACTTAATGCCACTTTTTTCACTCAGAATCACGTTTTTCCTAAATTTACTTGCACAATCGCGATGCCACTAGTCCACGATCCCACTTGCAGGCACGAATTACAATATTTCTTTGAATAGCGATTAATATGCTTCATAAACGGAACTATTGTTCACAAAGTTCGTCTAGCCATTTGGAAATATTTGTCAACGGAATAGATTTAGCACGTATACATTGCGAAAGGTAGTCCTGGCAACGGAAGTGGCCATAGTTTCTGTTGCCGCATTTCGCTTCACAGCGGCCGTGGGTGGGTGGTATGTAGAGTTATTGGAACATGGAGTAAGAGTAAAGAAAAGAAGGAATCAAGATTTAATGTAATTTCCCATTCATTTAGTTCCTGACAAAAACAATTCCAGAAACATTTGCAACCCTTTAATGTCAAACGATTTAACATTTCATGTAGGTTATATGCAACTATAGACTATTGTTCGATTTAGTTAAATTAAGTAGAGGTCTTCTGATGCTGTCAGTTGCAGCCACATGCATGCAACTTCAACCAAAGACCACTATACAATTTAGCTAAATTTATTATAGAGAGGATCATTATAGTTAGAGCCAAACTAATTAACGATTATATATGGACGTGACTAGGACAGATTGTACAATTCTGACCGTTCCGTATACTGCGAAACTCCGTGAAAAGCTGAGATATTGGTTTCTCGCGGCGTTTCTTGCGGAGAAGAGACCCGCTTCTATGACAGATCCTTATGTTATGTCTGTAGTACAGGTCTTCAGTCATAACGAATTTTCAATTTTCATCCTGCTCTTAATTTTTCAATACCGCAAGTGTCTTTGACTTAAAACAATTACGCCTACCACTGCTGACATGCGATGATGCCATGCTGAAGAACACCTCTGGTTTTAAAGATCCTAATGTTAAGGCGGAGCAGGATACCTCACTGGCATAATGTTCTACTAATACATGTCCCTGCGAAAGAAGAGCCTTATCGCTGAACACAATGTGAGACAGTAACCCTCACCGCAGATTAGTTAGTTCCCGCACCGCAGCGTCAACCTCTGTCTCAAATAACTAGCTTTGCAGATTGTTGATTTGACTGAGCGATTGATGATCTATAAAACTGTGACCAACACTGAAAATTTAATGAGACAATGGAGAGCAGGTTGTGATCCCATGACCGATGACATAAGACATGTTACCGTACTTTGCTTTGTGAATTCATTTTAGTTTCCTGGTGAAACAACACATTGCGAATCGTTGAACCCCTAGGTGAAATTCGATTATTTTTGGCAAAAATCTACCCTGCAATTCAGACTATTTCTGCGAATTAGTTTGGCCCTTAACAATAACGTAAATCACAGTCACAAATGATTAGCTTAATGACTTGACTGGCAGATCCTCTCTTCGAGTATCTTCCGCAACGATTCACTGTCGACGTACTTGAAGTAAGTTTCGTTAATCTGTTAAAAACACAAATGATACAAGTAACGACTGGTGTAAATTATATGAAGAGTTGAAATTAAAAAGGAGAAAAATAAAAAGGAGGAGCGAGAAGTAGCAGCAATGCCCCCAGTTAGGATCTGAGAAAGATTCATGGAAGGAAGATCATTCCAGAGGGACGGGCCAACAGATGCATAGGCACGATGTTGAGCCATAGAAGTCCGGGTCCGAGTGACCAAGAGGTCATGTCGGTCCAAAGAACGGAGAGGACGGCCAGAGGCAACCGAAAGAGGTCGACAGATAAAATCACAGAGATAACGAGGAGCTTGACCTTGGAACGCTCGAGAGGTAAGGAACAGGATTTTAAACTGGATGCGCGCAGTGAGTAGAAACAATGGTAAGTGCTCAGACATAAAAGTCGAGATACGAGAGTAGCGTGAAAGGCGGGCGATCAGACAAGCAGCTGCGTTTAACACCGATTGAAGTGGAGACAGATGGGATTTCGGCAGGCCGATAAGTAACGAATTACAATAATCAATGCGTGAGTAGATAAAGACATAAACCACAGAGGAGAAAGTGGAGGAAGGAACAGAACGCCGGACAGCACGAAGACGTTTTAGCTGATAAAACTAGACCGAGAGAGGCTAGAGATGTGGTCAGCAAGCGAAAGAATACTGTCAAGAATGACACCCAAATTACGAACACTTGTCGAGAAGGAAAAATACAATGGAATGATCTCGGATGCTGCTAGTATAAACGACAGCATTGTTCAGGGGTCAGGGTTGGGCCCTTTAAACTCCATCGTGGTCATATAAAAGCTCACAACAGTCTATCCTCGTAATTTTGAGCTTAAATACGCCGATGACACCTACCTGCTATTACCAGACAAAAACAGTAACACAATCAGGGAAGAGTTGTATCATGTAGGAGATTGGGCAAAGAGCTCAAATCTGAGCCTTAATCAAAGCAAGACTAAGTAGATGTTAGTCCGCCGCCCAAAGAGGGGATGGGTATGAGCACTCACCGGCATGCATACCGGCACTCCGGCGGTTCCAGAGTATGACGATTTGAGGAGTGGCCACGACTGAAAAACTAGGTTTAGAGGCTCGTATAAAGAGCGCTTGGGTCCAAGCAAGACAGTCGATGTATGTATGCTCTGCGAATCATGACAACGCACGGCCTGCGGTGCCCAAGTACATGACTTGGTAAAAATACCTAAGGCGGACAATGTAATTAGGAAACATTTTTAACAAGAATGCTTTATGTAATGCAAACTATATATAAACCAAAATGCGGTATAAGCAGTTGGTGGTAATAAAGAATATACTTACTTACTTACATTGATATTGCTCAATGCATCAGTCGTTGGTTTTAATATTTTATCAAATAAGCTTAACTACTAAAACAAACATAACGAAGGAACTGACCGATATTGGTTTGTGACTCAGTGTTTGGTCTTTAAGCAACATTTATGCAATTCTGGATTTCCAGTTGTTTCAAGACCTTATCGAGGGTTTTGTAGCCGTCAGCAACGAAAACTGTTTCGTCCATCTGTGGTAAAAACGTCAATCAAATATAAATGGAGACTAAGAAGCAACATGGAAATATAGGACTAACCCTAAATCTAACGGGCTATTTAATTAAGAATGAACATTTAACCTTTAGAAGCTAACTTGGGCGGAATTTTTCACACCACGGTGAGTATTTGTGCTTTTGAGCTATGCCATGAGCTTTGATGTAGGCCTATCTGTTCCTAGATGATTTTTGCTTGATTTTATATTTTGCGTTATTTATTTTTGATGAATGATCACGTAACTGACGTCATACTTTGCCACTTTTGTGATAATTAGATGTTAAAATGATATCAGAATGGATTGAAAATGTGACAACGATGACGGTAATGGCGAGTTTGATGAGAGTAGCGATGTATCGGAGCTAGACAATGTTGAAGTCGATGATAAATCCAATCGACAGAAGGACAATAAAACCAGTATTTGTTGTATTATGTATGGCAACTTTGTCTGCGGAAAGAATGCAATATAAAAGCGTTAGGGCCTACTGTGTGTCGATGACTGTAGTCTCGCTGACATTTAACATTATTTAGCTTTCTTATTTTTGCAATTTTAAGTTGAACTGGGTAGTAAGTTGGTAAAATTACCATTGTTCCCTGAACAATGAAGTTGGTGTAATTTTAACTGAGACGCCTCAAGTAGTGCGGGGTAAATAGGTTAGCCTCTGAGGGTTAAGAGAACAAAAGCAGTCAAATATTTGTTACCTTAAGATGGCTTTCTTCCAGAGCTATTTGTTTTTTGCAGTTGCTATCCTATGGTGATTTTATTGAATATGCAATCTACTATAATTATATGCATTTCATTTATTTGCATTGAACTCTGTTGTTTTTATTGATTTGCATTGCGTCGCATTATTTAATCGCGCTGGTATCTCGACTACTTGGGAGGCAACCCTTCGACCAAGGCTAAGACGAACCTGCTTCAGATCTGTAGCCTGTTGGTACACAGTGAGTTCTAATTGGTTGATTCCATTTCTCCTCATCAAACTCCTATCATCTGACCTTAATCTGATGACAAATAAAATCTGCTTATGGACCCCTATATACGGAAAGGCAAGGTCTTAGTAATGAAAGGAGTTTTCCTGCTTTACTGAACCATGTCTGGTGACAAACAAATCAGAAACAACGCTCCTAAAGGTCGACTAAACTTAGCAGACGTGTCACCATATGTGGCTCGTCATTCAGCATGCCATCAATTGCTTTATCTGCTACACCGTCTATAGGCGCTTTGGCTCATAGAGTTTCCATAGTAGCACCATGCTATCTCCTCGGAAAACTGGTAGCACTTCTTTTCTGCTTATTTTCTTCCTCATAATCATCACCTACTTCTTCTTCTGTTTTCCTTCTTCTTCATCATCTTCTTTTCTCTTCTGCTTCTTCATCTTCTTATACGTCTTTTCTTCTTCGACTTTTTCATCATCTCCTGACTGTATTTTACTGTGCTACATGCATTTGATTGAATTGTTTTTTATGGTATTGTATTTATTGCATTAAGTTGCATAGCATTTCCATAGTGTTGTATTCATTGCTTTGAGTTGCATTGTATTGAATGGCGTAACATTTTGTTTTGCAAACTTATGCCAAATATTTGCATTGCAAAAATACCGTGTGTGGTGGAGATGACAACTCCTTCAGTGTATCCATGTCGATTTCCTTCGTAACTCCGAGAGCCAGAAGCCGGATTTTCTGACCAATGACCTTGTTGACGGCATCACGAATTTCATTCATTGGGATCGCAACATTTCCTCTTCTCGGCTTTCCATCGGTGATGAGAATAGCGTGTTTCGGACGGTTTCCTGTTTCTGCGCTAAAGACGGTCGATAGTAAGTTGAGGGCGCCTGTTGTGTTTGTATTACCACCAGGGTACCATATTAAGTTGTCGATGGCGTTCAACAACGCCTGCTTGTCACTATATCTGCACAGAAAACACAGCCGCGCTTGTGTCTTACAGCAGGTTTTAACGGTAGAAGAAACATAGTAAACATCGTTATATATCCATGACGTACCATGCAACTAGGCCAATGTGTGTATAGGTCCTATGCGTGTTCATCTATGCGTCTAACTGAGTTGGTGTAGGTTTGTCGTTTTTACGACCCAGTTTTGTGCGTTTTGTCCGTTGTCTAACGTCATCAGAACTAAGCTTTAAACTCACCTGCTTCAGTTTCTTGGGCATTCGTTGCTTTTCTAATGTCTCTGACTTATTGGTTGTCGATTATGACTTCGACTACGATTTCACATGAAGCGGCCATTGATATTACTCTTTAGGTTGGAAACAAAAGAGCGTTTGGTATTAACGTTTTGAGGAAGACCTATAGAAGCGATTGTCATGCAGATTTGCCGCTCGGCTCCAATCCGTACAAGCAACTCTCGCTTACGTGCCAACGGACGGACGGACGAGACCCACCCCAGGACCTTACCTGGAGAACCATCTTGAATTAGATTCTTTCTTTGACAGATAGCTAGCACAGAGCAGTGGACCTACTGCATTAGAAACAGTGGTGTGAACACATTCTAATTGTGTTAAGCGTACAGTTAAACTAGGCTAATGTGAAAGAGTTTCTGCATATGCGTGTTCTTAGAGTAGAGAAATATGCCTTGTTCCTTGGGGAACAATTGATCGCCATGGCAACCGCTTTCGATCGACGGTCGAGCGAGAACGGTTCACCCTTGAGGTCCTTCGGCCTGTGTGTGCTGCGTCTTTTTGAAGTTGTGTGAAGCAACTCTTCGCCGTATAGAGTCACGCGCAACTCTTATGTAGAGCGTACAGTTAAACTAGGCCATTGTGAAAGACTTTCTGCAAATGCGTGTTTTTATTGTAGAGAAATATGCCTGGTGCTTGGGGAACAATTGGTCGCCATGGCAACCGCTCTCGGTCGACGCTCGAGCGAGGGCGATTTGCCTTTGAAGTCCTTTGCCCTGTATGCGGGGTCTCTTTGAAGTTGCGCAAGGCAGTTCTTCGCCGTATAGAGTCCCCTTCTTACACACCGTTCTCTACGCAGAGTCCCCTTTCCCTCTACCTTCGGCCTGTTTATGACGTCTATCTGAAGTTGCGTGATGCAGCTCTTCGCCGTGCAGAGTCACGCGCAACTCTTATGTAGAGTCCCTTTCCCCTCCTCCTTCGGCTCGTATGCGAGTCCTTTGGAAGTTCCGCGAGGAAACTTTCTTTCACGAATGGATCCCTTCCCAGCCAAGCTCTATGTAAAGACCCTGTCGTCCCACCCTTCTCTTTCACGTATGCAGTCCATTTCTCCCCTCCGGCGAGTCAATTGCTGCAGAGAGAGACAGATAGGCAGACAGACAGACACAGAGAGACAGAGACACAGACAGACAGAGACACAGAGACAGAGACACAGAGACAGAGACACAGACAGAGACACAGAGACAGAGAGAGAAAGAGAGAGAACACGGAGTCGTTTCGTACGATAATTCTGTGACATTTAGTTATTTGTTCAGTGCAGTGACGAGGGTTTTGTTAGGTTGGCAACCTGTGCGTGTCATCTGTTGAATCGTCTGTTGAACTGTCGACCTGTGTGACCGACCACGGAGGCCGAATCGACGCGCACAAAAACTGCGAATGATACGCCATCTACCGATTGGTTTTCGCGACATTACACGCGGTCTGCATTGATTGTTTTGGCAGATGGTTGGCTAAAGACTTCATGCTTGACCAATATTATACAAGGAGTGATTCAAGGTTGGCAATGTAGAGACTTTATGTTTGTCCATTTTTATACATGGAGTGGTTCAAGGTAGACGCACATATAAAATTTATACATTTTAAGATGTGAGGGCTTCGTGTTTGATTTAGTATTATACAAGGAGTGGTTCAAGGTAAAATATATATAAAATAATATATATAAACTTCAGACATTGGAAGGTGTGAGGAGGTTGGTGTTTGGTTTCATTCTGACAAGACCCTGTTGTTAGTTAGGTTTTCTGCAACGGCTGAGTACGTAGTTTTTCAAGGAGAAGCTTGTTATAATGTGTAAAAAATGTGTGTGCAGAGTTTCAGGAGAAATTTATTATTTTTAAATGAACAGCAACAGAGAGAAGCTTTTCAAAGCTGGAACTTATAAATAAATACTATTTGCGATCAACCAGTCAAGACTTTCCGATCTGGAACTGTTTGAGCATTTTAAAGACTTCTGGCCAAGGGTAGACCAAGCTTCATTTTGAACAGCGATGGAAGACGAGAGTAGGCCTATGTAAGGTATAATTGGTCCGTGGAAAGACAGTGTTATTGAGTTTGTTGTAATCCAACTTCAGAAATACCAGCCAAGAGATTATTATGGTGAATTGCTGGAGCTGTCGATTTTTTAGGCGGCCTTCTTCCGCGTGTAGTACATTTCAGATATCCAACAGCTACACACCGTGTTCGCTGGATGGCTAGGGCCATTTTGTTCTCTAAAATTGTGGCTATTCCGTAACCAATATGAATCTTTGCAAGCAGGGTCAATCGGATCAAGAAAAACTCGTGGAATCTCTTACAGTTACAAACTATAGAAACATCTTAAAGATGTAGGCCTGTGCCTTTTTGTTACTGCGACTCAGATCAAACACTGATTCCAAAGTGCGCTATCAACTGCAGCTCCAAGAAATGATCTTGCCTTGCTCTGCACACTGTCGTCATATCATAACAAGAATGTGGCGATGGTTACTACAACAGCATTTAATCGCAATTTGTGGTATCTATCTGAAGTTTTGGCTGGATTTGGTGTTTTTGACAACGAAGTCACAGTTGAAGGAGTCAAGACCCTCAATGAAAATGAAGGATCTGAGGAACTACCAAAATGCATTCTACCTTTGCCTGAACCATCACTAACAGGATTACATGATTTGGTCACAAAATATACTGTGAGATTTTTAAGATCCTTGGCTAGTCTGAAGACTTCATGCAGTGTAATAAAAGCCAATGGGAACTCCACGAAGTATACAAAAGAGACCAGAATATTGTTCAATCGATCAAAGTAGTTAATGACCTGGCAGAACGAGGATTCGTTCTTATCCAAGAATTTAACTCTTCCGAAAACATGCAATGAAGAACAAAAGCAGTTCTTGCTGCAAGTGGTAGAAGATCACATAAATAAGTTTACAGAACCAACGAAGGCTAGTGTTTTAGAACGAATCAGGCCAGTTAATGTTGTTTGCCTGAAATGACTAACTAGTAACTATAACAAGTATAATGGACTAATAGTATGTCGCAATATACTAAATATAGTACTATATACAATACATTATACAGTGAAAGTGTGACACAGTATGCAGTATTAATATACAGCATACATTAGACTCACTAGTGTAATATAAACAGTATATTCAATTCATTTATTAAATCGTTTTCCGGTATAGATTTTCATACTAATAAAACGAAATTCACAAAAACTTTGAGTGGTTTGTGCAAGTCCTAAATATTAAAATAATCTGTTCAAATTTTTACTGGAGTTTTCAAACAGCTTGTATCACGTAATAGTGTGTTGGGGAGTAACTTTTGGACACTTTCATTTTTGGAAACACCCTAATATATATAATATATATAATATAATATATATATATAATATAATAATATATAATATATAATATATAATAATATATAATATATAATATATAATATATATATAATATATATATTAGGGTGTTCCCAAAATATGAAAGTGTCCAAAAGTTACTCCCCAACACACTATTACGTGATACAAGCTGTTTGAAAACTCCAGTATATATATTATATATATATATCGCGGGTAGCAAGCTGGATTTTTAGCGGTTGCATGAGAAAACAAGATGGCGGCCAAAATGGCGGTCCGTATCTTCATATGGGTATAAGTAAAGCCATGTATGTGATGGAAACATGATTTTAGAGTCTAGAATGGAAGACGTTGTTGCTGTTGTGTCACCTTCGTCAGGCTTTGTGATGGAAAGGCGATAGAACGTTTCGAAAAGTAGACAACTGTACATAAGTAAGTTGTAAATAAATATCTTTTATCGTACTCAAGCGAGTAATGAGTTTTTTCTTTGCGGACCTTTTAACAGTGTATATAGACTTTGTGTATATGAGTGCATATAGAATTTATGTATACGTGTTTGGCTCCTTATCTATACGTGTATAATTGTGGTGGTGTTACTACCGGAGTTTCATACCATTGCTGCCCTGCATAATGTGTAAAAGCAAATGTATTCACAAAGATGTATATAAGATGCTTGAACTCAATATGCAGACGATGCCGAGTATTTATTGGTCCCTGTTTCTGAACTGAATTTTCATTTTGCTCTGTATTCGAACTGAATATTATTTTATCCATGTATGAAAATTGCAGATAAAATAAACTAATATAAAGTCAGAGTCAGAAAGCAGTGGAAATATTTCTTACGTCGCAAAGTTCCATCGAAGATCGGCTTTGCTCGCGAATACGATCATTGCGACTCTGACGCCTTTTATTCCAATCTTCATGTAGTTGACGATATCATGGATGAAAACGCGAAGTAATTTCCAGTCGTCACACGGTGCAGGATTCATTGAATCGTTGCATATGCTGCCCGATGCATCAACGACAAACGCCAAATCCATATCATATGTACAGCCTGCAAAAGAAGTGCAAGAAGAAGAAGCTAAGCAGAGGAATTAGAAGTAGAAAAAGAGGTAGAAGATGAACAAGAAAAAGTAGTAGAAGGAAAAATAATAGAAGAAGAAGTAGCGTGTATGGAAGAAGAAAAGAAGTAGAAGAAGAAAGAGTAAACTTGGAAGAAGCGGAAGAAGAAGAATATGAAGAAGAAGAAGAAGAAGGAGAAGAAGAAGAAGAAGAAGAAGAAGAAGAAGAAGAAGAAGAAGAAGAAAAAGAAGAAGAAGAAGAAGAAGAAAGAAGAAGAGGAGGAGGAGGAGGAAGAGGAGGAGGAGGAGGAGGAGGAGGAAGAAGAGGAAGAATAAGACGAAAACAAAAGAAAGTCGTATTGATTTATTGATTTTTGATTGGATTTTTAAACACCACGCAACAAATCAAATTATGACAGTTTCGCCTATAGAATTTCAAGGGCGTCAAAAGGGCAATCCAAGAGGGTCAAAAGTCCCTCTATAGCCTGGATTACCCTCTCGCATAAACAGTTTACCGGCGGCCAATTCATTACATGACTTCATGATTATTTTTTAACAGCATTTCAAATCATATGCAAAGAATCTAAACAGTGCAGTGCAAGAAAAAAAACAGCCATAAACCATACAAACAATTAAATCTACGAGCACAGTATGTAGCGGTTCATATGTCTTTAAATAGACCAAGGATAGGAGTTTGAAAGAGGTCCTGTGGGACAGTATTCCAGAGCACTGGACCGCAGCATTTTATTGAAAATTGCATGACCTTCGTACGAGCTGCGTGACTTCGATAAATTCGTGAAGATCTTGTATTCTAGCTGTGTATTGTTTTACCTTGAGAGAGGTAGTCATCAAAACTTAATGGTAAAAGTTTACAGTGATAACAATACATGAATAAACCGACTTGTTACCTAGTAATGTTTTCTTGCCGTAACACGGTGGAGTAGTAGTAGTAGTAGGATTAGTAGTAGTAGTAGTAGTAGTAGTAGTAGTAGTAGTAGTAGTAGTAGTAGTAGTAGTAGTAATAGTGGTGGTAGTAGTAGTAGTAGTAGTAGTAGTAGTAGTAGTAGTAGTAGTAGTAGTAGTAGTAGTAGTAGTAGTAGTAGTAGTAATAGTGGTAGTAGTAGTGGTGGTGGTGGTAATAGTAGTAGTAGTAGTAGTAGTAGTAGTAGTAGTAGTAGTAGTACTAGTAGTAGTAGTAGTAGTAGTAGTAGTAGTAGTAGCAGCAGTAGTCGAAAAAGAAGACGAGAAGGAGGAACAGGAAGATGAAAAAAATAGGAAAACTGGTGACCCGTTTGCCGAGGAGACAGAATGCTACTAAAACTGGAAATCGTGGATATATGGTCGTGTGGGATGGTGTAGGAGAGAAATTAGGAAAGGCTTCAGGTTCAGCCGAGTTCACACCCCCTCTTGCCGATATACATTTTATTAGTGATCCAATATCCACGTATTAAGGATATTGAGAGTACAGTAACTGTTGAGGATACGAAGATTTTATTAGCAACACATCAACATCATCCATGTCTACTGCTTCTTGCTGTTTATATTATCCATGTCTAGTATTGTCTACTTCTTCTACTTCTTCTTGTTGTTCATCGTCTACTTCTTCGGATATGAATTATGATCTCCCAAGCTATAAGAAGGAATTAATACATGTAGATCCGCGTAATCGAACCCGATCATTATGAAAAAAAGGTTAAACAGCTGACATGGAGAACTTGTGACACAGGAGCTGAAGCCAAGGTCCCTGCTTTAGATTTTAATCGTAATCGTTATCGTAATCTCCAATTTTTTTAAGCGCCACTTTGAGGCAAAGAGCAAACACAAGCTTATTCACGAGGGTTGCGTCGTATCCGAGGGGTTGTCCTGAGATCAACGTCCACTGGTTGTACGATTCCGGTTGCCAGAGAGACCAGAGAGGCAGAGTAGCTTTACTGCGGCTTTCGCTGAGTTCGACAAAGTTTGGAAGACGGAGGATCAGACGGACCAGGGCAGGAACACCACAAGAGAGTGGGAGGGGTTGCGAGGAGTGACTGGAGGTTTTATCAGAGAAAAAACGGGAAGAGAAGTAAGACTGGAACCAGAGTAGAGCATTGCCAGAGACGCCAAACCAACAGGACAGCTGTAGGTGAAGTTGTTCGTCACCTATGGTATTAAAGGCGCCTGAGATGTCGAGGAGACAAAAGCAGGAGACTTGTTGATGACGTGCAGCATTGAGGACTTTGTTTTTCAGAGAGACAAGCACAGTTCTGTGCTGTAGTGTTTAGTAAAACAAGATTGGTGGGGTTGATGTGTGAGTTACAAGAAAGGTGGTAAATCATTCGGGCAAGTCTGGTGCGTCTGCATTGTCTCCTACGGATAGCCCCACTTTCAAGCAATTATGTAGCCTGGCAGATGGAGGGCCTCTACGCTGCGGTACTGCGTTACCAGGGTCATGTGCTGGACCCTCATCTTGCACTGCTGAGGCCACAGCACTATTCCATGCAGCCGAGACTGCATGACCGAGTAATACCTAGGGCGGACAATGTAATGAGGAAAACATTTTTGAGAAGAATGCGTTATGTATTGCAAACTGTATGTAAACAAAAATGCGGTATAAGCAGTTGGTATTAATAAAGAATATACTTAATTTTTACTTACAGTTTTATTGCTCAAGGCACCAGTCGTTGGTTAATATTTTATCAAATAACTACTATAACAAACATAACGAAGGAACTGACTGATGTATGCTGTTGGTGGCGTAACATTTATGCAAGCCTCGATTTCCAGTTGTCCCAAGACCTTCCTGAGGGTTTGGTAGCTTTCAGTAACGAAAACTGTTTCGTTAATCTGTTCAAAAATGTCAATCAAATACAGATGGAGACTTACAAGTAACGTGGAAATTTAGGGGTAACCCTAACCTAACCGTCTATTTAAAAAGCCATCTTAACCTTTAGAAGTTAACTTGGCGGAATTTTACACCTCGCTGTCAGTATTTGTGCTGCTGTGTTTTACAGCTTTTGAGCGCTTTGTTGCATCTGTCCTTATATGATTTCTGCTTGATTTCGTAGTTTTGTGTAATATATTTTCTTCTTCTTCTCTTTCTTATCATTATCATCGTCTTATTCTTCTTCGTCTTTCTCTCTACTTCTTGTTCTTCTCGTTCTTCTTGTTCTTCTTGTTCTTGTTCTTCTTTGTCTTCTTCATCCTCTTCTTTTCTTCTTCTTCTCCTTCTCCGTCTTCATCCTGTTCTTCCTCTTCTCTCCTTCTTCTTCTTCTTCTTCTTCTTCTTCTTCTTCTTCTTCTTCTTCTTCTTCTTCATCTTCATCTTCATCTTCATCTCATCTTCTTTTTATTAATCATCTCTTTCTCCAGAGACACAGACTCTCGGCCTTTTATATGTCAACCGTTCAGTAACTTATTGGGCAGTATTTCACCTCAATACCCTGCATGTGCTTACTTACATACTTCAACCGTGAGACTGTTTTGCATTGTGCTTCATTGCGTTTGTTTGAGTTGATTTTTATAGTATTTTATTTATTGCAATGAGTTGTATTGCTTTGAATTGCATAACATTTGCCTTGCAAACTTATGTCATTGATTTGCATTGATAAAATTACCTTTTGTGGTGGAGATGACAGCTCCTTCAGTGTACCCATGTCGATGTCATTCGTAACTCCGACAGCTAGAAGCCGGATGCCCTGATCAGTGACCCTGTTGACGGCATCGCGGATCATTTGCATTGGATACACATAGGAGTCATTTCTCGGCTTTCCATCGGTGATGAGAATAGCCTGGTTTCCTACGTTCGGACGGTCCCCCCTTTCTGCGCTAAAGACGGTCGATAGAAAGTCGAGGGCGGCTATTGTGTTCGTAGTACCACCAGTGTACCTTAAGTTGTCGATGGCGTTCAACAGCGTCTGCTTGTCACTATATCTGCACAGAAAAGACACCCGCGCTTGTGTCATACAGCAGGTTTTAACGGTAGAAGAAACAGAGTAAACATCGTTTTTATATCCAACTAGGCCAATGTGTGTAGGTCCTATCAGTGTGCATCTACGCGTCTAACTGAGTTGGTGTTGGTTTGTCGAATTCATGCCCCAGTTTTGTGCGTTTTTTCCGTTGTCTAACATCATCAGAACTAAGCTTTAAACTCACCTGCTTCAGTTTCTTGGGCTTCCGTTGCTTTTCTAATGTCTCAGACTTATTGGATTTCGATTATGACTTCGACTACGATTTCACATGAAGCGGCCGTTGATATTATTCTTTAGATTAGGAAGAAAAGAGCGTGTTAGTCCAGGCAATCCAGTTCAAATTCCTGATGAACCTGGGAAAAATTGCTTCAGAAGCTTTTTAAACGGTTTCCTGCTCAGAAAACATTGCTGAATAACATATCCAAAATCGGACAAAATCGGTCCTGGGGAACACCCCCAAAAATGTGTTTCAAAATGGCGGATTGGGGTTTCCTAAGAGATACCAATAATAATAATAATAATTTGTATTTAGACAATGTCAAAAGTGCTTCAGAAGCTTTTTAAACGGTTTCCTGCTCAGAAAAACGTGCTGTATAACATATCCAAAATCGAACAAAATCGGTCTATGGGAACACCCCCAAAAATGACTTTGAATTGGCGGATTTGGGGTTCCTACAAAATACCAATAATTATAGTGTCCTAACAATAATTTGCAGTTAGACTTGGGCAAAAGTGCTTCAGAAGCTTTATAAACGGTTTCCTCCTCAGAAACAATTGGTGAATAACGTATCTAAAATCGGACAAAATCGGTCCAGAGGAACACCCCAAAAATGAATTTCAAAATGGCGTACCGGCGGTTTCCTAAGAAATACCAATAATTATAACAATAATTTCCAGTTAGACCTGGGCATAATTGCTTATGAAGTTTTTAAACGGTCTCCTGCTCAGAAAAAATTGCTGAATAACATGTCCAACATCGGACAATATCGGACCACGGGAACACCCCCAAAATGGCAAAATTTAATATGGTCGCCGTCGACCATATTGTAAAATTTACTTTTTTGGTTTTTAGAGTATTGTATATGCACGTGTAGTACCTCAAATGTTACTGATTTTAGTATATAGAATTCATTTCTGATATTGTTTTCACCATTCGAGGTCATCTTCACCTTGAAAGGTCATGATCAAGGTCATTTTGTTACATCGATGACGCCATCAAGCAAACTTTCAATCATTCGGTAAATGTAAATTTTTGTGTTGATGTTCTTCACTGTGACCACAATTATAGACACAAATTGCGTTTGACATTATTACTGTAAGAGAATTTGTTGTTATTCTTATTGTGGAGGACATGATCCGGTCGCTTCAGTGGGAGATATTCTGGAAACACAAGGACACTAAGAAGGAGAGCGAAAGCGGCGTACTGATTCAACAACAGGCATCGACATCGCGCTTTCTCCGTTGTTGAACCCACAGTTTGGAATGGGCTTCCTCTTGAGTTTCGGACTTTTCCTCGAGACTCGTCCACCGCTTTCTTCTCTGCTCTAAAGACTCCTGACGCCATTGGCTGAGGTCCTATCTCGGTTCAATTTCCCCAACAATGCTCATGTTCTTATATATTCGCCTCTGCAATGTCCTTGGACTAGAAGTCGTTTTTCTCCTTCTCCATTGTCGATGGTATCTCCTGAGGTTGGTCGGTGAACCGTGTCAGTTTCGACTTAGAAGAGGTCATGCTACCACATTGTGACCTTCAGGACCCTTCCACACTCGCTGGATGGTCTGCTCGACCTTCATTTCATCTCCGACAGAGCAGAACCATCCTGGGCGATCCTGAACAACCCACTGGCTCACACAGAAGCGCCGCTAGAGCTCAGGATGTGTGAACTCCAACACTTTGATTTGTTCCAGATTCCACGATCCATTATAACATAGGTAGTTGATGCAATAACATTCTCCACAGATTGGCATAGAATCCTCGACAGTAGCCGCAAGTAGATTCCAGTTTCTATTCTCTAGGATACTACAGCATTATTGATGACGGCGATCAACTGCAGCCGAACTTAAAACAATTGGCAGACCTCAGACTTGGCCTCGCACTCCTCAAATTCCCGGAAGTCCTGATAATTTGCAGTACATATCTCAATAGTCCAACTGGTTCTGTAGAGTAGGGAATCCGGCTATGACCCTGGTAGAACCGCCAGACATGCAGCCCATAAATGACATTCTGACGAGCTTTTTGTCATAGCCGGTTCCCAACTCTAAAGAACCAATTGGACTTTTGAGATATGTACTGCAAATTACACTCTGAAAAACAATGTTGCCCTGAACAGTTTCAGTCCCTGATTGGAGAAGTGGAGGAGTTGAATCAGGACTTCCAGGAATTTGAGGAATGCGAGGCCAAGTCTGAGGTCTCCCACAGGCGCATAGGAATGCCCCTCTGGGAGACTCCATTTTTGGGGAAATTGAACCTAGACTGGACCTCACCCAATGGCGTCAGGGTCTTTAGAGCAGCGATGAAAGTGGACGAGTCTCGAGAAAAAGTCCTCAACTCAAGAGGAAGCCCATTCCAAACTGTGAGTCCAACAACGGAGAAAGCGCGATGTCGATGCCTGTTGTTGAATCAGTACGCCGCATGTTCTGTCCTTCTTAGTGTCCTTGTGATTACAGAATATCTCCCCTTGAAGCGACCGGATCATGTCCTCCACAATAAGAAAAACAACAAATTCTCTTACATTAATAATGACAAACTAAATTTGTGTCTATACTTGTGGTCACAGTGAAGAACAGCAACACAATAATTTACATTTACCGAATGATTGAAAGTTTGCTTGATGGCGTCATCGATGTAACAAAATGACCTTGACCTCGAATGGCGAAACAATATCAGAAATGAATTCTACATACTAAAATCAGTAACATTAGAGGTGTTACACATGCATATACTCTAAAAACAAAAAAAAACATTTTCCAATAATTTATGGTCGACGGCGGCCATATTGAATTTGGCCATTTTGGGGGTGTTCCCGTGGTCAGATTTTGTCCGATGTTGGATATGTTATTCAGCAATTTTTCTGAGCAAGAGACCCTTTAAAAAACTTCATAAGCAATTTTGCCAGGTCTAACTGCAAATTATTGTTATAATAATTGGTATTTCTTAGGAAACCGCCGGTCCGCCATTTTGAAATTCATTTTTGGGGTGTTCCTCTGGACCGATTTTTGTCCGATTTTGGATATGTTATTCAGCAATTTATTCTGAGGAGGAAACCGTTTAAAAAGCTTCTGAAGCAATTATGCCCAGGTCTAACTGCAAATTAATGTTATTATTATTGGTATTTATTAGGAAACCGCCAGTCCGCCATTTTGAAACTCATTTTTAGGGTGTTCCTCTGGACCGATTTTGTCCGATTTTGGATATGTTATTCAGCAATGTTTTCTGAGCAGGAAACCGTTTAAAAAGCTTCTGAAGCAATTTTTCCCAGGTCCAACTCTAAATTGCCTGGACTATGTGGTATTAACGTTTTGAGGAAGACCTATAGAAGCGACTGTCGTGCAGATTTGCCCTTCAGCTCCAATCCGTTCAAGCTACTCTCGCTTACATGACAACGGACGGACGAGACATACCCCAGGGCCTGGAGAATCATCTTGAATTAAATTCTTTCTTCGACAGGTAGCTAGCACAGAGCAGTGATCCTACTGCATAAGAAACCATGGGGTGAAAGCATTCTAGTTGTGTGGAGCGTACAGTAAAACTAGGCCGATGTGGAAGACTTTCTCTATTTGCGTGTTTTTCTTGCAGAGAAATATGCCTTGTCCTTGGGGAACAATTGATCGCCATGGCAACCGCTCTCGGTTGACGGTCGAGCGAGAGCGGTTCGCTTTGAAGTCCTTCGGCGTGTAGGCCTATGCTGCGTCTCTTTGAAGTTGCGCGAGGCAGTTCCTGGCCGTGTAGAGTCCTTTTTCACACACCGTTCTCTATGTAGAGTCCCTTTCCATCTTCCTTCAGCCTGTATGCGGCGTCTCGCTGAAAACGCGTATGGAATCCCTTCGCCATACAGAGTCTCCCCTCCCGCGCAACTCTTATGTAGAGTCCCTTTCCCCTCCCCATTCGGCTTGTATGCGAGTCCCTTTGAAAGTTCCGCGAGTCATGGTTTCTTTAACGAATGGAGTCACCTTCTACCCCGCCAATCTCTACGTAAAGACCATTTCGTCCCACCCTTCTCTTTCACTTGTGGAGTCCCTTTCTCTTGTCCGGTTCCTCTTAGAAAACGTATATAAAGAGGCGAGTGATTTGCTAGAGAAAGAGAGAGAGACAGACAGACAGACAGACAGACAGACAGAGACATAGAGACAGAGAGAACGCGGAGTCGTTTAGTACAATAATTATGTGACATTTAGTTATTTGTTCAGTGCAGTGACGAGAATATAGTGGTTGGCAACCTGTGCGTGTCATCTGCTGAATAAACTATTGAACTGTCGACCGGTGTGATAAGCCCTCTGAAAGACCACAGAGGCCGAATCGACGCGCACAAAAACTGCGAAAGATATGCCGCCCACCGACTGATTTTCACGACATTACACACGGTCTGAATTGATTGTTTTGGCAGATGATTGGCTAGAGACTTTATGTTTGACCATTTTTATACATGGAGTGGTTCAAGGTAGGCGCATATATAAAATTTATACATTTTAAGGTGTGAGGACTTGGTGTTTGGTTTAGTGTATATGCGTGTTTATAGACTATATATATAAGTGGTTGGCCCTTGTATAGACGTGTATAATTGTGATGGTGTTACTACCGGTGTATCATACCATTCTGCCTTGAATAATGTGTTAAAGCAAAATGTATTCACGGCGATGTATATAAGATGCTTCAACTCAATATGCAAACAATGCCGAGTATTTATTGGTCCCTGTTTCTGAACTGAATTTTCATTTTGCTCTGTATTCGTGCTGAATATTCCTTAATTCCTGTATGAGAATTACAGATAAAATTAACTACTTTAAAGTCAGAGTCAGAAAGCACTGGAAATATTTCTTACGTCGTAAGGTTCCACCGAGACCAGACGCTGCTCTCGAATACGACCATTGCGACCCTGACGTCGTTTATTCCAATCTTCATGTCGTTTACGATAGCATGGATGAAAGCGCGAAGCTTTATCCAGTCGTCGCACGGTGGAGTAACTACTGTATTGTTGCATATGCTGCCCGATGCATCAACGACAAACGCCAAATCCATCGCATAGGTACACTCTGTAAGAAAAAGTAAAAGAAGAAGATAAGGCGAGGTATTAGAGGCAGAAAAAGAACTACAAGAAGAGCAAGAAAACGTAGTAGAAGAAAAGGTAGAAGAAAAAGAAGTAAACTTAGAAGAAGTGGGTGAAGAAGAATGTAAGAAGGAAGAAGAGAAGAAGAGGAAGAAGAAGAAGAGTAAGCCGAAAAGAAGAGAAAGAAGTAGTAGTAGTAGGAGTAGTAGTAGTAGTAGGAGTAGCAGTAGTAGTAGTAGTAGTACTACTACTACTATTAGTAGTAGTAGTAGTAGCAGGAGTAGTAGTAGTTGTAGTATTTGTAGTAGTAGTAGTAATAGTAATCGAAGTAGAAGAAGCCGATGAGGAAGAGGAAGAAGAGAAGGAAGATGAAGAAGAAGAAGAAGAAGAAGAAGAAGAAGAAGAAGAAGAAGAAGAAGAAGAAGGAGAAGAAGAAGAAGACGACGACGAAGGACATTGTTTGTTTGGACAAAGTTTGCTGAGGAGACAGAATGTTACTAAAACTGTGGAAATCGTTGATGATGGTCGTGTGGTATGGTGTAAGAGAGGAATCAAGATTTTTTGGCTTCAGGTTCAGCCAAGGTCACACCCCTCTTGCCGTTTTTTTTAAATATTTTATTAGTGATCCTATATCCACGTATATGGGATATTGAGAGTACTATACAGTTGAGGATAGGAAGATTTTATTTGTATCACATTATCATGTCTACTGCTGCTTGTTGTTTATTTATCCATGTCTACTTCTTCTATTTCTTCTTCAGGTACTTCGTCTACTTCTTCGGATATGAATTATATATATGATCTCCCAAGCGAATAAGAAGGAATTAATACATGTAGTAGTATGCAGACAAAGGCGGAAGCAGAAAATTTCTTGGGAGAGGACCAATATGGGTTTAGAAAGGGAAAGGGGACAAGAGACGCGGTGGCAGCATTGAGGGTAATAGCAGAAAGAAGCATCCAACATGACCAAGACATATATATCTGCTTTGTCGACTATGAAAAAGCTTTCGACAGAGTAGACTGGAGAAAGCTAATGGGAATACTGAGAAGAAAAGGGGTGGATTGGAGAGAAAGAAGATTGATAGGTAATCTATACATGGGACAAAGAGTGAAAATAAGAGTTGATGGAGAGTACTCGGAACCAGGAAAAATAGGAAGAGGAGTAAGACAAGGATGCCCACTGTCACCAATACTATTCAACATCTATATAGAAGAGATCATAAGAGAAACGCTAGAGGATATGGAGGAAGGGATAAAGGTAGGAGGAAGAAGGGTGAAGGCATTGAGATTTGCAGATGACCAGGCGATGCTGGCAACTAGCCAGGAGGGCTTACAAAGGATGATGGATCGTCTAAACATGGTATCGCTGGAATATGAAATGAAAATAAACGTAAAGAAGACAAAGGTAATGAAGATAAGCAAGAGAAGCGGCATAACACCACAAACAATAAAGATCACACTAAACGAAGAAGAAATAGAACAGGTGGAGAAGTTTTGCTATCTAGGAAGTGTGATCACAGACGATGCAAGATGCCACGAGGAAATAAAAAGAAGAATATCCATGGGAAAAGATGCATTTTATAAAAGAGGAGAGCTAATGAGAGGAGGTTTAAGCAAGAGTCTAAAGAAGAGAATGGTAAAGACACTGGTGTGGAGTGTTGTTCTGTACGGCTCCGAGACATGGACAATGAGGAAGGACGACATAAAAAGATTGGAAGCCTTTGAGATGTGGGTGTGGCGCAGAATGGAGAGAGTTAGCTGGGCGGAACGGAGGACGAACGAGGAAATCCTGCAAATGGTAGAAGAGCAAAGATCACTCATAAGAACTATACGCGGACGACAAAGGAAATGGATCGGGCACATCCTAAGGAGTGAGACACTGTTAAGAGACATCATGGAGGGAAGGATGGAGGGGAAAAAGACGCGAGGAAGACCGAGGACAATGCTGCTAGACTGGATGATGACAAAAGAAGAAGGATACAGTGGACTAAAGAGAAGAGCACAAGACAGAGAACGATGGCGTCATTGGTCATACGAACCTGCCGGTGAGCAGAGAACATAAAGAAGAGAAATACATGTAGATCCGCGTAATCAAACCCGATCCTAATGATAAAAAAGGTTAAACAGCTGACTTGGAGAACTTCTGACTCAGGAACAGAAGCCAAATCTCTGCCTCTGATTTTAATCTTAATCGTTAGCGTTATCTCCGATTTTAAAAGGCGCCACTTTGAGGCTACGAGCAAACACAAGCTTATTCACGAGCGCTGCGTCGTATCCGAGAGGTTGTCCAGAGATCAACGTCCACTGGTATTGTATTGTATTGTATTGTATCTAAACATTTATAAAGCGCCTCTCACAGTATTCGCTAATCAGAGGCGCTCCCAGTGCGAAAGACCCAGTGAATAGAAAGAGGTTTTAAGACAGCGGAACGAGGCACTTGGGCCACCAGCTAATAAAGAGTCATTGAGAGTGGTGGTACGATTCCGGTTGCCAGAGAGACCAGAGAGGTAGAATAGCTTTACTGCGGGTTTCGTAGAGTTCGAGAAAGTTTGGAAGACGGATTATGGTAGGGGTTTTTGAATAGACGAGTCTTCAATTTGGAGTGAAAAGCATTAGGGTAGGGGAGAGTTGCCGTAATTGGACCACTTAAGGGAAGCTTAGGTTTTCTGAATGAATGCTACTGAATTTCTAAAAGGAAATTATGCCACATGATGGGCTAATATGTCAAGTATGTTGTTAATAAGCAAGGAACAGATAGTATTCATGTAAATATGAAAAATAACTAAAACAGCTTGAGCTGTAATAGGTCCAATCAAGGCAACCTGTTGCCTTAAATGGACCACATGGTTGCCTCGATTGGACCAGTTGCCCTGAATGGAACACATCATATTAAAGATGTTTTTAAAAGATAATTTGCAAAAAAACACACTGGAAACGTTTAAAAACACTTATTGTCTACAAACATGCAATAAAAGTCTCTAGCTAAGTGTCAAAATACTGTAAACGTGGTAAAAATCACCTTCACAAAAACACTTAGGCCTATTGTCTAAAAGACATGCAGTAAGTCTCTAGCTAACTGTCAAAATACTGTAATCACCTTAACAAAAACACTTAGGCCTATTGTCAGCAAGCACAATGATGTACAAAAAAGACGAACAGTCAACAATGAAGTAAGACAGTAGCATGTTCAAGGAACAAATCAAAATAATTAAATAAAACCAAACAAAATCCACGAGCAAGCAGGGCACAAATACATAATTTTTATACAAATACTGTTATGCATATACAACAGAAAGAAAATGTCAGTGATGGGCACTTTTAACTACTGTAGTTATTAACTGGTAGTTATAACTACTATAAAGGTAGTTGTCTAGTAGTTATAACTACTTTTTAAGAAGTAGTTTAAAAAATAGCTATAACTATTTTTATCAAGTAGTTTGTAGTTAACAACTATATTTCGTATTAATTACATTTTTTCCTGTTTAGTATTTACTTTAGCTAGCAATTTGGGCTTCCTATCTTGAATTGCGTGGGGTCATTGGTCTGTGTGACATTGCATTGCCTTCTAGACAGCACCTAGAAGGCGTTGGACAATGCCCACTTCCCCAGTAATCTCTATTGGTAGCTAATGGGCTGTGAAAGTTCGGATCATCGCTCAGTTAAGGCAAACCATAGGCCAATTAGAGAAGACGACAGAAGACTTGTTGAAGTTTTTTTTAAATTTTTAATTACCTAAATACTTTAATCCAGAAATCCAATCGAATAAAATTTTCGAAATATCGTAAAATATAAAGTATTATATAATTTCGCTGCTTACTTATACGTAAACAAAGACTTTCTGCCCTAACATCTGATTCGCTGTAGGCCATTAGGCCAATGGCTGAAGCTTTATCAATCCAGCAGTATTAATACATTTTAGTGACAATGCCACTAATAACGGTTTAGATTCACCTTGACATCTACAAGTTAAAATCATCGCCATTCCAGAAAGCCAATTCAATGCTGCCGAACAGCGCCGCAGTTGAACGTCTTTTTTAGCGTTTCTGGCATGATACCTCTATAGAGTCTAGAAGATGCAGAATGTCGGACAAACTGTTCGACAGGATGGCCTTCTTGAAGAGCTGTTCTAGCGGTAGGCCTATACCATCTACGTCCTCTTAAGTGTACTAAGAGTTTTAACAGTTGCAGACTTTGTAAGTTAAACATTTTAGTAGTTATAACAATTTGGCATTTGTTACTGTTTAGAAAATGAACACACCAGGTTGCCTTGTAGCATGTTCTAGTAGTTCGTGTTCCTTGTTAGTTTATTTGACATATGGAGTAATTCGTTACAATTAGATTTGTCACTTGCCACTTGGTTTTGTTTTTTTAACCTTTTTTATTACTTGTGTTGAATATCAGTAATTAATACAGAAAATAAATTCTCATGCAACTAGGTGAATATCATTCTGTGCACCGTAACATAACCATGGAAAAGTAGTTTGAAAAGTAGTTAACTACTAATCTGGTAGTTAGCAAACTAGTTATAACTACTTGTCATATAAAGTAGTTAAACAGTAGTTACAACTACTTATTTCGAAAGTAGTTAGGAAGTAGTTGGTGCCCATCACTGGAAAATGTTATTTGACATAATACAAACCAATGGTAATTATTATTATTTAAAGAATCAAAATATAACATTGCAAGTGCCGGTGTCCTTAAATGGACCACGCGATATCATCGGTCCAATTCAGGACACTGAATGTGGTTCATTTCAGGAAACATTGACTACTTCTGTTTACACTGCGATAGTTCAACGCTCATCAGTCTTAGCGTAAAATCACTTCTTCTTCTTCTTTTTTTCCTTCAGGCTCGAATTAATCCCTCTTTGGAGAGGGGTCAGCCACTCGGATCCTTCTCTTCCACTTGTTTCTTTCTTGAGCATCTTCTTTCTTCAGTTTTAGGAGTTTTAGGTCTTGTTGTATCGTGTCTTCCCATCTCTTCCTCTGTCGTCCCCGACTGCGGCGTCCGTATACCTCTGCATTCATGATTCTTTTCACACAACTATCATCCTCTTTTCTCATTACATGTCCATACCACCTCAGCCTGGTCTCTCGTACTTTGTCAGTTATACATGCCACCCCGAGCTTCTTTCTGATGTCCACATTTCTTTTCCTGTCCTTCAGTGAGATCCCAAGTATCCATCGTAGCATTCTCATCTCTGTTCTCTCCAGTAACCCTTCATCCCTTTTTGTCAGCGCCCAGGCCTCTGCTCCATATAGCATCACCGGTCTTACCATTGTTTTGTATACCTTTCCCTTGAGTTGAGTTGGCATTTTGGCGTCACACAACACTCCCGTTAGTTCTCTCCATTTCTGCCAAGCCACCTTAATCCTGTTCCTGATGTCATGCTCGCAGCCACCCTGTGCATTCATGGTCGATCCCAGATATTTAAATGTTTCAACCTGTTTCAGTGACTTTCCTGCATTGTCTCTGATCTCAATTGCTTCCGTTGTTTTTGAGCAGACCATGGTTTCTGTCACTTATTGTCGCTCAAACATGAAACCCGGCTATAGCTAAAACAAACATGATTTCATTTTTAAAAGCTTTCCTAAAATGTGTACACTCGTTGTCAGGTACGTCTAAAATTAGATCAGCACCACATGAAAAAGACTTTTAACCGCAATTTTAAAAATATATAGTTTTCCGTCAAACTGCCTGTGTCAACACGATCAATATTCAAGTGCGCAAGAATACAACAATTGAAAACGAGGCTATATATGTATCTAGGGGGTAAATAGGCCGTGGTCCAATTGAGGCAACGGTCCAATCGGAGAAACTCTCCCCCTATCGTATCGTATCTAGAAATTCATAAAGTGGGTCGATGATTTAATGAATTAAATGAATTTGATGACGGTGTTGGTGAAGGAACTGAGCAAGTGTGGAATTCAGGGAAGTTTGTTCCAGAGTTGAGGTGCAGTGTGGGATATGGACGGGGCCGGTTTAACAAATGTGGTGGCCCTGTTCAGTAAAACTGTGGGGGCCCCAACCACTGTATACTGTAGAGTGTACACAATAAAATGGCGTCATTTTATAATGTGTCACATAGCACTTGAGTTCCGGTCAGTTCAGAGGCGTAACTTTGGTCTAGAAAGTGGAGGTACCAAATTGCGCATCGATCGTTTCCCCTTCAAGACCGTTATAAGTGATATAATGGGGCCCAATGAATCTACATTTAGCGCCATTTAGCGCAATGCCGAAAAAAATCATGATGATGATGCTGATAGTAATAATAACAATAGCAATAAATATAATAATAATGACAATAAGCGTAATAATAAATATAACAATAACAACAATAATTATATAATAATGAAAATAAAAATAATAATTTAAAATTACTAGCAATAGACGTGTTTCACTATGGAAGCGTGTGTCAATCATAGGTCTATTTGAAGTGACGTAACAATAGGTCTATTCTCTAGATTTAAACCTTATTCATAATTGAAGTGACGTAACAAAGGCCTTTATTCGCTAAATCTAAAATTATTAGTTATAGACGTGTTCCATAATCGAAATGACGTACCTAACGAATGATAGGCCTAGTCTTTTATTCTCTAACTTTGAACTTAATAACAATAGACTTTTTCTTAATTTAAGTAACGTAGGCCTAACCGAGGCCTTTAATATATTCTCTATATCTGAGATTTAAAATAATAGACGTTTCGACAATTGTAATGACGTAACTATGAGCCTTTATTGTCTAAATTTAAACTTATAGGCCCTAATAACAATACACTTCTTCGTAATTGAAGTGACGTAACAAAGGCCCATAAATTTATTCTCTAAATCTAAAAATTACTAAATAATGTGTTTCATAATTGAAGTGACGAACTATGGGCCTTTGGTTTCAAAATTAAAACTTATACAATAGACGTGTTTTATAATAACAGTGGCGTAAAAAGGCCTTTATTCTTAACATTTAAATTTGTTAACAAAAAACGTGTTTCATGATTGAAATGATGTAACAATAGGCCTTTATTGTACCGTCAGGTAGTAATTAAGTGTTTAAATAAGCAAGTAAAAATAGGTCTTACTAGCATTTCTGGCTGATTTTTTAGATGAATCTGCCTGATAATGAACACTCCAATAGGGGCCGGTGTGTATTTGTGTATATTAAATGAGTAGTTTCGAATAATTTGTTCCGAGTTTTTTGTGCTCATTTTTACTATTAGACTTAACAAATAATAATTATAAAATATTGAAAATTTTTTCTTTTACATGTGTGGGGGCCCCTCAAGTGTGGGGGCCCCTGTTCGGCCGAACATGTTGAACATGCCTTAATCCGCCTCTGGATATGGATCGGTTGGAGAACTCGAGGCGTGTAGTGACCGGAGTCGGGAGAGAGTAAGATATGAGGATGAACGGGTGGACCAGGTGAAGGGTTCGGAAAGTGGCTGGGATTATTGTAGTTCGTTTTAGGTCAGCGAAGGAACTTTGAAATGGAGTCGCTCAGGGATTTTCAGCCGCTGGAGTGATTTAAGACCTGAAGTGATATGGTGATGGTGAGGCGGACAGAGTAGTTGTTAATTGGTCTTGAGAATTGCTTTGGGTCCAGATTTCAGAATGTCTTCTCCTGTTGACTCAATTATATTATTCGCATGTTCGTCATCCACGTGTGCTTTAGTGGTTTTAAGATCCCATGATCTTCCCTCTATGTCCGTGAATGTGCACATGCATGGTGGCCAAAATGACAACCATTGCACAATTGATGCATACTTCACCGGCAGGAGTCGAATATAATTGCTTTCACGGCAGCCAACATACGCCGCCAAATCACGGCCTACTATTCATTTAACCACCGCCGCCGCCTAGCGAGTGGAAGGCAGAATTAACCTTAAATTAACGGCTGTCTACGGGATTCGATCTTGGTACCTCCAGCTCTTCACGCCAGTGTGTTATCCATTATTCTACGGGCCATAAGTACCATAACTTATGATAAGTAGCTATTATCTGTCATGAGTTTCGATTTTTTCAGTTTGATTTTGCTTGATAAGTGAAATTGATTGATTGATGTAAATATATGGATTCAGGATTGAGAATATTATGTAGCTTAGTAGTACAATAATCACATACTATTGAAGACAATGAGGACAAAGCATATTATATGAAATTCGAGGTCCTGAAATGTGAGGATTTAAGGAATTGTATTTGCAATTACTGGCTTCAGTGTCGCCGATTTCCTATGCACAAGGCGCACCAATCAGGTCAAGACTGATATTTATTGAATAAAAAATATGTATTCATTGCTTATTTATTTGTAGCATTCACTGCGCACCCAATGTCAATAAGTTCAAAACTGAAGCACAAGACATTTGTACGAGAACAACTCGTCAAGGTTCGTTAGTTCAAGGAGTTCGTTCAGCAAGCTCGGACCCGCAACGGTTGGATTACTGACGCAGCGCTCTACCGAACAGACCAGTGTTAACTAGTGGTAAGACATTATCGAATACCTGTTTTTGTGTCCGCTTTGGTTCCGATGATCGCCAGAGAACAGACTTGGATCATCAGCAGTATACGAAGGAGCGGCATTGGCATCATTATATCTAAAAAAGAACCGAGTAGCTTGTTATGTATTTGTGAATAGTAGTTTCTATCGCGCCGACATCCATTGCAAAAGGCATTAGCCGATAGCGCATCAAAACCAACTGAGATCAATATCCAGAAGATCACTCTGCTCAGACAGAGTGATAGGCTTTAGTGAATATAGGCCTATATCGAATGCATGTAGTCCTAAGTATGCATATAGATATTACTATTGCGCCTTTTGTGTACCTCACAAGACGCCCAGAGCGTCCGTTTCTGTAGTGTAGGTGAGCATAGCTTTCGTAGGCCATCGGTTGACGCCTTGTCCATTACATAGACAAATAAAATACAACTGTTCATGATTTTGGCGAATATCGACACCGGCATAATAGATTTAACAGATAAAAATTAATGACGTTAAGAAAATGAGAAGCCGTGAAGGCTTGTTGTGATACAAAAGATGACTTATTTTTAAAATTTGTTTGCATAAGTTATATAAAACAGTCTGTATCGTCCCAAGCTGTTGGCAAGTATCGCAATAACTAGCACATTCCTGCCATCTAGACATTGGAAGCGCGTGTAGAACCCCTACGATAAATATACATTCCATATAATATGACCAGGGCCAACGACAAAAATTCCGGGCCCGTAGGCAGAGCAGTCACGGGCCTGAAACTATCATTAGGCTTAATGAGAAAAGTTGATTGCTGGCCCGGCCCGGGTTCCTAAAAGTCGCCGGGAAATCGCCGGGCACCCGGGCATTTGCCCCATGCTCCCATCTCGGCGGGTCTGTATTATGAGGAGAGCGACTCGAACAGTCCTGGCACGTATTGCAGCCCGGATCCGAATGGATGGAAAGGCGAAGACTCGAACCTCAACCGAGGAGGTCATTGTGTAGGGACCTTTGAGCAAGTCCTTCACTCACACTTGTTCAGAGCCATCGATGCTCTCTAGTCTGATCGCGTGTTCACCTCTGAAGGTTTGAAGGAGGAGATACCAAACGCAGTTGTATTGCATATTGTATTGCGTTGGCAGTGATAAGATCGAAGTCGTTAAACATTGGAAACTACTAATAGACCTATAATATGAATCACAGTTACTGTAGTCACAATAGTCTCAATAAGATGAGGTGCAGCTGCCAGCTTTTGCATTGTACTCCGTTGATTGGGGTTCACGTGCGCGGGTCAGCCCGCTACCGGTAACTCTGCAAGTTTTCTCAACTTTAAGACCTACTTCTTTCAAACTGCTTATACACCATAGTGGTTATCCGCCTCCAGTGGCGGCGATCTTGTTTGACAGGTGGGGGGGGGACACTTCTGAACTGATCTAGTCAAAAAAGAGTTTTGAACTGATCTGGTCAAAAAAGAGGTCTACATTTTTTTCGCGACAAAAAACTGTTGACCGTTTTTTGCTTTTTCTTCAAAATGTGGGAGTCCGATGTATGGTGTGCCCCCACTCTCAAAGGTGGGGGTCTTGTCCCTTTTGACACCCCGGGATCTCCGCCCATGTCCGCCTCTCCTCCTACCAGCGACGCCAAGTAGGCAGTTGCATTGGGGACAGCTTAGGCATTTGCGCATTTGAACGCCAGTCTGCGCCGGTTAGATCGGGCGTAAACCTCCCGAATCTTTTCCCAGCGCCATGAAAGTGCCGCCAAACAGTACCGGTCTGATCTGTTGCGGGCACACGCCTGCCAGAAGAGCACTGACCAGGCCGGAGATCGCAGAAACAAGGTAAGGACCCCGCCTTGGAACAGCTGACCAGGTCTAACAAATGCTGGGGTTGAAGTTCATCAGGTTCCCCGCTGAGCCTAGTGGGCGGAACGAATCTGGCCGAGGACCTGTTCTTCTGAGGTTTGGAAGGGTGCCTCGGCTTCCTTTCCTCATGCGAGGCTGGTTGTGTGGGGCTACGGACGCTTTCCGCGTCACTCTTCCAAGGTCCCCGGATCAGCCGTCACCGGCCGGTCGTTACAGCACAGTATTCTGAAGGCCGTTCTGATGTTGCCGTCTTCCAGGTTGGATGCCATCGTCGCTGTGACCGCCCTGGAGCAGTCTCTGTGACTCTTGATACTGGGTTTCTCTGAGAATATTTCGTTCTTCTTGAGGTGCAAGGTAGCGGTATAATCTTCCACCCGCTCTTTTATGGTTCATGTTAGATTATGGCGTCTTCCTCCTCTTGTTGGTTGTTCCAGGATCGCTGCAGCAAAGGTAAGGAACATCTGGCACGGGCCTGGATTCATGGCGTCATTCAAAATTTTGTTGATGATAGTAGCCAGCAGTCTTCCGGTGTGCGGTCTGACAGCTGTTGCAATTCGCTTCAGCAGCGTCGGGTGTGTGCTCTTGTCCTGTCCCGAGTATTCGTTCGCCAGTGGATTGTGCGCCCGCGTATCCTCCGACGTCAGCGGGTCAGCGCTCGACTGACTGCGGGACTCTGTTCCTTGGTTTCCTTCTGGCTAAGGCCCACCACAAGAGGCGGTTTGTTTGACCCCGGGCGCGGTTGGCTTCACGCGCCAACTAACACGCGCTAACTAACAAACAAGCAACCAAACCAGCTGACATACTTGCCCGTCTGCAAAGGTCAATCAAGTCTAAATTTTAGTATAATCTGTTTAACTTTGCCTGTCCACCGAAGCCTCACTTCTGTTTCTCCGATCCATCTCCGAAAGAAGCCAGGTCTATCAATTTTGTGAAGCCAGGTCTATCAATATATATATAAGCCTATATATTGTAAGCCTATATATTGTAAGCATATTGTAAGGTCCCATTATATTTCCCATTATATATTGTAAGGTCCCATTATATTTAATTGAAATAGCTCAGTCTAGTGGTATGATTAAAATGGTTTATTCACAAAATAACCTGTAAGCGAAGTATACCTTTCGTCAGTTCATCAAAGAAGAACGGTAGACAACAGTGCAACTTCTTCGTCGGCATAGAAGAAGTGACACTCACAATATCTCTTCTTCGTTTGAAGAAGAGCACTCCTAACATAAGCCTCAAACGTACACGATAAATGCAGCGCTGTCGGCCTCCGAGGGCAACGAGACAACGAGCTTGAAACGAAGGAGTTTGCCTTAGGCTCTCCTATACAACTCGACATACACTGAACGCTTGGCGGCCACTTAACTACCCGAAGATCTAACAGGGATCGGACACCAAAATGCCAAGGCATATTCCTTCTCGACTCTTCCTTTTATACCCTAGGCCACTCCTCAACAAGGAACTGGTCAAGCGTATCGAAGGAACCCGAGGAGACAAGAGGGTACGCATGTAACAATATATATATATATATATATATATATATATATATATATATATATATATATCTTGCTACGTGCAGAATCAAAAAATCCACAGATATAAATAACCTCTTTTTTCCAGATCTTAATCTAACATACTATTTATGTAACATGTGCAATTGAATTGTAATAAGCTTTGTTACTTTGTTACTCAGGATTTGATGCAATAAACACATTGATTGATTTATTCATATTTATTTATTTATTTATTATATCGAATACCACATAGTAATTCTTAAATCAGTTGTCTTTTTAGAAGTCTAGATCGGGTGAAGCTAACAGCATCTTTATGGTAAAACTCAGATGCATTCATTTTTGTATCAAGCCATTTAATATGACGACTGTAATATCTCACAAAAAGCGATATTAGTTACCAACTGCGAATAGGGTACGCTGGTAGATCTGTTATTCTTCTCAGGGCACAACCGATGAAATCAGCAACTGCACGCGGATCCGCTGAAGTCGATTTCACCAAATTCAATAATGCAGGGAACTGCGAACTGTGACTGGTTTGCCTTCAAACTGATCTGTAAACAACGTATCAGTCTCCTCGCTATCAGAAGTGCAGAGGCTTATATAGCATTTCAATCGCCTCTGGCGTAACGCAATGTGTTGTTGTTATTGTATCTGTAATTGTAAGAAATCTTAGAGAATGCTGCAAGAAAAGCGAGACAAGTCATTAGATTGCCATAAATCAACTATGCGCTAATAGTGTTGTATGACGTGATGCCCAAGTTCAGGAGAATTGTTGATGCTGACCTGAGAATAACAAAAATATTAAACGAAGGAGTTTGTTATATTCTGACAACCGTTGTTCCACAAAAGATGCCGAAATAGCGTGCCTTTTCAATAAGTGAAAAAGATTAGCGATAATCAATTCTTCGACGATAGCGTCTTTGTTTTGGCCGTTCCGGATGCATAGCCATATTGCATCCCATTTTAAACCATCCCAGTGCCTCTCATTCCTCATCATACCAATACATCCAATCACATCCTAATGTATTCTATCACAAAACATCCCAAACCATTCCAATCCATCCAACCCCACTCCATCCAATACCATTCCAAATGTAATCTATCACAAACTGCAGTAGTCAAAATAGCCGTTTGAACAGTGTCGCTACATAAATTTTCTGCTGTGCTACGCGCTATAATAATTTATCATTAATAGGTGACGTTTGAAAATAGTCTGGTGCTACATAAATTCTATATTGTAAAGACGAATTAAAAACAGTCAGTCGCTAAGGAGTAACCGACTGACTTGATGAGTTAGCGACTAACTTAGCTACTCAGTCGACTAAGTCGCATGCCTATCGACTAAGTCGCTAAGACTTATCGACAGACTTATCGACTTGCTATCGGCTTCTCAGGTAATCAGGTATGTCTATTGGATATACTTGATTACCTAACAATATAATGAATTTTACCGCATACTGTACTGACCGTACCATCATTTCTTTGTGCATTTTATGGAACCCATATAGGTTCTATACGGGGCAGTTTGGGAAAATGGGCTGCGCTCCATGTGGGCATGCTGACAGAGGATAGACCGATGACTGCGAAAATTAATGTTTATGTGAATTCGTGAAATTGAGCGCTTGATAAATCGATTGAAGCGAGGAGGATTTATAGCAGTACCTGTTCTTACGGCCGAAACTGCTGATGCGTGCCTCTTTCAGACAGTATATCAGAGAACGAGAATCATGTACTCCGGCACTTATTCACAATGTGAGAATTATAGAAAAAAGACTATGGGGTTAGCCTTTGATCCATGTGAAGTTGAATATTTTCTGCGTATTTTGCAAACTAATGTCAGCGAAAGTTTAAAGCAACAGATTTCAACGCTAGCAATTTTGCAATTCAAACTCGAATCAAAATCATTTCCTTTGTTGAGAAAATTCAAAAATGCATACATGGTACAACATGGAAGTTTCTTCACTTTGTCAGAGATTCAGAATCAAATAATGCTAAATAATATTAGCACAACTGAGGGATTGGAATCGACCCTCTGGGGTGTGCAATGAAGACTTAACTGTGGGGTCCTATGAAAGACTAGGGTTTAACCCCGACACTTCTCACCCTGCTTATTCCCCCCCTCTTCGTAATCATCAACGCCGTCTTCGTAATAGAATACATAAATTCATACCAAAAATGGCAGCAACAGCTACATCCCCGGATTATCTGTAAAACATAATTTTTTACAATCATTACAACATAGTGTCCCCCGCAAACCCTCCATTTTGTTATAATATGGGGCTATAGTTCAGTGAATTATTGCCGAAATTCAACTTTTGAATGACAGTTATCCAAAGAGTTATTGCTCCCAGTTCCAATTCAAGTCTGTCTACGCCTCCCTCCCTTTCACCCGCCCTACACTTGTCCATCTTGAGGGGGAGGAGGAGAAAGGACAAGGGGCAGACTGATAATAGCCGATGCAATATAACACGGGCGCCTAAAATTGACCCCGCCCACAAACATTGGGCACTAGGGAGATAGACGTACAGACGCAAAGCCAGACAGACGGACGGACGGTCAGACAGACAGACGCCTCCCTCCCCTTCTCCCGCCCTACCTTTGTCCATCTTGAGGGGAGGAGGAGAAAGGACAAGGGGCAGACTGATTATAGCCGATGCAATATAACACGGGCGCCTGAAATTCACCCCGCCCACAAACATTGGGCACTAGGGAGATAGACGTACAGACGCAAAGCCAGACATACAGACGGACGGACGGTCAACCAGACAGCCGAATTGACACACAGACAAAGAACGGTTACTAGGTCTGTCTATGCCTCTTTCCCTCTCGCCCTACCTCTGTCCCTCGCTTCATCCCTCCTTCACTCCCTCCCTCCAAGCCTACCTCTCCCGTCATAATGACGGGCAAATCCACTTGTTTTTATGTGTTTTCCAACATAAAACTGCGTATATCGCGTTCAGCTTTTCACTAACTGAAGGGCAAAAGCTAACTTTGGCCGAGACTACACGTGGTGTTACCGGTGCCACGATCCGCTTATTCATGGCCAGCTTCGTGAAGACGACAACCTTGTGCTGATGTAAGGCTAAGCTGCCCGCATCGCGTAGAAGATGGCTCAAGACGGTGGCGTGGAGCTGAGGTTCACCAAAACACAACTGAAAAAGATGAGGAAAATGGGTGGCATTATTCGTCTACTGGTTCTGCTCCCGGCCTACCTCTGTCCCTCGCTTCATCCCTCCTTCACTCCCTCCCTCCAAGCCTACCTCTCCCGTCATGATGACGGGCAAATCCACTTGTTTTTATGTGTTTTCCAACATAAAACTGCGTATATCGCGTTCAGCCTTTCACTAACTGAAGGGCAAAAGCTAACTTTGGCCGAGGCTACACGTGGTGTTACCGGTGCCACGATCCGCTTATTCATGGCCAGCTTCGTGAAGACGACAACCTTGTGCTGATGTAAGGCTAAGCTGCCCGCATCGCGTAGAAGATGGCTCAAGACGGTGGCGTGGAGCTGAGGTTCACCAAAACACAACTGAAAAAGATGAGGAAAATGGGTGGCATTATTCGTCTACTGGTTCTGCTCCCGGCAATTTTCGGCGGGTTATCTGTGGCTGGTTCTTTGGCTAGTGGGTCCGCCGGGTTGACAAATGCTGTACAGAGCAAACAGTCCAACGTCGCAAATCTCAATTGCGAACTCGTGGCCCAGATGCGTGGGTCGCGGAGGTATCTCGGGCGAGTGACTCGCGGTGGTTGGTTTCCAATGCGTAAAAGATCCGGTCTTTACCTCGGGCAAAAGAATTAAAACCTCTGAGTAACATCGACATAGAGAAAGCCGCCGGGACGCTGCCACATTTCCGTGGTGTCTTCTTGCGTGATGGCCTGCCTGCCGTGGCACATAGAAAGGAACGTGGACTGGGAAGTCTGGATTCCGGCTCTGGCGGTGGCACCCACTGGGACGCCTACAGTACTGGATAGATGGGCCTACAGCCGTCTACTTTGACAGCTGTGAACTGGATCCAATTCGAGAACTCGCTCGATATTTAATCCGTCGCATAAGGACACAACGTTCCAGCTGCATGGACCAGATGACGTGGTATGTGGCCACACCTCTGTCTGGTTATGCTTAGCGAGTTTGCTGCTGTGTAAAATTTGGAAGACATCGTTCTTGACTTATGCTAAACTGTTGAACTCCCGCGCGTTTTCTAAATAAAATAATGATGGTTGATAAGTTTGGTAGAAACGGTGGGAGCGCGATAGGAGGAGGGGTGACCAGTCAAGCAATGCTCGGCTCGTCCAAAAGGCGGATAATACTCTGCTGTGAATTCTTTTAGCTGGGGGGGGGGTTGGCTGACAAACGTGGGTTGCCTACGACGGAACAATGACCGGCGTCCTAATATGTGCGGCCAGAAAGTGACAGGTCTGCCCACGAACACACCAGGATCCGAGAGTGGCGCGGCGAGCAGGGCAGAAGTGTGGAAGGTGGTCTGTGACGCTATTAGAAAAACCGACACGATGCTTAAAGCAGGTGATGTCATGACCGGTGATTTGACATTGGGTGGTCGCAGAGTTACTGGTCCCCCACTGGCGCACCACAATCCGATAGCGACGCTGCGAGAGTGGCGCAAGTGGAGAAGGTGATCTGTGATGCCATGATAAACAGCGATAGCGTTCCCACGGGTCTTGCACTTGGCCAACAAGCGATAGGTTGACGTACGAGAGTAATAATGCCTACTGTGCCTAGTGCATAAATCGGCCCTGTGCCAAGCGTCAAATGGTTTCTGCTCTGAAGATTCGCCCCAGACATTCCCCCCGGAAAGATTCGCCCCCCGCTTCTGGTCTTAGTTACATTTTCATCATAGATCCCGCTTCTAGTCTTAGTTATATTTCCATCGCTAATCCAGCTTCTAGCCTCAGTTACATTTTCATAATAGATCCCGCTTCTAGCCTTAGTTACATTTTCATCATAGATCCCGCTTATAGTCTTCAGGGGCGAAACTTCCGGGGGGGAGCGAAATGTCGGGGGCGAATCTTCCGGGGGCGAAAAGTCCGAGGCCAACAAGCGATACGTTGACGCAGGAGAGTGCTAATAATAATGCCTACTGTGCCTAGTGGATAAATCGGCCCTGGTTGCTGCTCTGAACAAATTGGCTTCGAACAACCGCTGAAGAGAACAACCTTGGAGCATGATCTGATCAGCTCGAAGCAAGTGGAATAACTTTTCACGGAAAACACTAGCATTAGAGGCATTCCATTAAGTTTCCTCCAACAAGATATTGACACTTGGCCAAAATATGAGAACTACAAATTAATCAAGGCCACTCAGTAAGAGTTGTGAATGACATAGTAGTGCGTGGAGTAGCACTCATCGTATGGTATCGTATTTTGAGATTTGTATAGCGCAGCTCACAGCTGAGGCCATTCAGCAACAGCCCCCAGTGCGAAAGCTTCGGAAAAAGAAAACGGTTTTAAGCATGGAAAGGGATGTAGGAAGAGATTCGGAAAGTATGGTTACCCGTAGAGAGGAAGGAAGGGTATTCCACAGGGAGGGCCCTATGTTGGCAAAGGATCTAGTTTGAGCTAGAGTGGTCCTGGAACGCGCAACAAAGAGGACACTCATGAGGAGGGAATTGCAGTAGTCAAGTCTAGAGCAGACAAATGCATGGACAATTTAAGTAAAAATTGGAGATGAGAGAGAGAGAGAGCGATGGATAGCGCTAAGGCGCCTTAAGTGAAAATAGGAAGTGCGAGTGAGTTTGGAAATGTGTTCAGTAAAGGTGAGAGAATAGTCAAGGGTCACTCCTAGATCACGAACGCTAGACGAGAAAGTGAAAAGCGGAAACCTTTGAGACAGCACAGCAAAGTCGATGTATGAGGATAAAGCACGATTTATTTGGAAAAAAACGATTTTACATCTAAAATGATAATAATTGTTTAAATTAATATTTAAGTCCCCGAGGGATCATATGTACCTTGGGACATAAAATAATAATAATAATAAATGTTTTAAACGCTGTATTCAACAACAGGACTAGACGGTAATTTATCATCAACTAGCCGCAAGCCTCGCGTCTGTTGTTTTAAATAGAGTCAATAACAGTCGATCAGTGTCTAATGAAAAATAATGTGCTTTTGTACAGATTTTTAAACCTATTGTACAGTTGGTTCATAAGTAACCTGGCATTCAGGAGCGTCATTTCAGCTTTATTGGGGGGGGGTATGGACGTCTATTGAGGTTTTTCGGGGGGAGCTTGACCAGTTTGTTAAGTTTAGTATTTAAGCCAAGCCCCTATGGTCAGTTTGTTGTAGGCCAACAGCATTAAACATGATAGAGCTGTAAGACGCGGTTTCTTTAGATATAGATACGTTTATCTTAATAAAGTCAACAGTTCAGCCGACAGACCATTATGCTAATAGCAAGGGTTATATCATCTGACTAGTAATACAATCTATATACACATGGCTTTCTAAACCTTACTTAACCAGCATCTATGCTAAATCTTTTATATTTGCCTGATATAACCTCCCGCAGCTGTAGAGCTGTGAAAGTTGCCTCACTTGACCCAGACGCGCGTGACCCATTGGCTTCCGGAGGGGAGGGCAAAGGGGCATTTCCCCCTCGTGGATTTTGAAAGTTGCCACATTTTTCTGTGTTCATGAATCTATTCCATGCAAAAACGTAATTTTAATCCCCCTGGAAAAATGTTTTCCTCCTAGAAATATTTTGCCTCTGGAAAAGTTCCTGCGGACGCCCATGGCGTGACCACACTGTTGATCCCAATAGGTTTCCATCTTGAGTAGATTCGCCGTTTCTTCGTTGTGTTTTCGCCCTACCAGACTCTTCGATGAATCTGTTCTCGATCGACTTGTGACTGCGTATTCTCACCAAGAGGAATGTTCAGTCCACAATCGAAGTGTGACTGCTACATGTATACAACAAATTCACTTTCGCTCACACTATACAACGAGATAATCGGTCGAATATCACGCTGATCGTATGGCAGGTCAGCCTCACCTCAACCGTTCGTTTTGATGCACTAATTCGAAGAACAACGTCTCGTCAACAGCGGTTCAATTCTGTCGCTGACCCTTCTTCTCTTCTAACTGATCGTCTATTGAAAGTATTCGCTTCTTACTCCGAAAGATCAGGAGTTGGCGCCTTGACCGTCTTTAAATGTACCTGACATACATGTATTCAACGTTTCACGTCCCACTGATTCGTCTTCATGCAATTAGCGGATAGCACCAACGCGTTCGTTCTCAGCAGACGATCTTTGTTGAAAGGTCGTTATTTTCCATTTAATCCAATCATTTAATGTCATAGTCTCAAAATTTAAGATAACCCCGAACCTCTTTAATATCTTATCCGTTAAAGTGCTGCTATAACAAGGGAAATGTTCGCTAAAGTAAAAATGCTGACTGGCAAATTCACACCAAGAATGGGCGCACTAAGAAGCGGAGAAGGGAACTTGATCAAGGACGCGGAGGGAGTTAAAGATAGATGGAGAGAATATACGGAAGAACTGTACAGGAAAGACCTTAGGGTAAAAGAAGAACAGATCAATAAAGAAACCTATGAAAAAGAACCTGCGAAACTTGAAAGAGAAGTCGAATGGGCAATACGGCAGCTAAAGGACAACAAGGGAACGGGGACGGATAGGATACCTATAGAGATGATCAGGGCTGGAGGAGACGAAATGATAAGGAAAATAACGCTCATGTGCAACAGGATATGGGAAACGGGAGAATGGCCGAAGGACTGGAAGAACTCGGTCTTCATACCCATTTTCAAGAAAGGCGATGCCAAGGACTGCGGAAACTACCGCACAATAGCATTGATATCGCATACTAGCAAAGATACTGCTCAAGATAATACACAAAAGAATGGAGAGTACAGTGGAGGGAGAGCTGCCGGCAAATCAGGCAGGCTTCAGGAAGGGGCGGGGAACACGAGATCACATCGCAAATTTGAGATGGATAATGGAGAGACAGCGGGAGTACGGTCAGGAGGTGCACCTTTGTTTCATTGACTACAGCAAAGCCTTTGACTGCATAAATCATTCAATAATGTGGAGAACCCTAAAGGAGATGGGAATACCAACGCATCTCGTCATGTTGCTTAAGAGCTTATATGAGAACCAGGAGGCAGTGGTGAGGACGGAACACGGCGACACTGGAAAATTCAAGATAGGGAAAGGAGTGAGACAGAGGTGCATACTATCTCCGGTTTTGTTCAATCTATACGCTGACAGAATAATCCGAATGGCAGAGCTGGAAACGGCGGCGGAAGTGGTGAAGATTGCAGGAAAATACTAAATAATCTAAGGTATGCAGATGACACAACGCTTTTGGCCGGAAGAAAAGATGACCTCGCAGAACTCATACGAAGACTAAGGAAAGAAAGCGAGAAAGCAGGGTTATACTTCAACATCAAGAACACCAAGATCATGACAACGGCAGAGTGGGAAACATTCGAGATAGACGGAGAGGAAATACAGGTCGTAACATGTTTTTCGTTTCTGGGCTCAATGATCGAAAGAGAGGGAAGATGTGAACCGGAAGTGAGACGGAGAATAACACTAGGAAAATCCGCAATGCAGGGAATGGAAAAGATTTGGAGAGACAGGCATGTGAGCATGGAGACAAAAACAGGGTTGGTGAAGTCAATGATATTCCCGATAGTGCTATGCGGAAGCGAGACGTGGACAAAAACAAAAGCAACAGAAGATAAGATCGATGCGTGTGAAATGTGGATATGGAGAAGGCTGCTGGGAATATCGTGGAGAGAAAAGAGAACAAATGTATCTGTAATCCAGGAGATAGGACAACTGAGAGGAGACATGACACTACAGCAAAGGGCCATCAGACAGAAATTGATGTATTTTGGACATGTGATGAGAGCAGACGGGATGGAGAAGGAGATGAAACTGGCATGCGGAGAGGGGGCGACGAATAGGGGCCGCCCGAGAACTCGATGGATGGAGATACACAGGAGGACAGCGATGAACCTTGCACAACTAAGGGACGCGGTACGGAACAGGGAGGAATGGAGGAGGCTGGTCATGACGGTCGCTAGAGTTCCACGAACTGACGGCACAAGGTGACAAGGTGATAAGATGCTGATTTATCAAACAACATTAATAAATATTAGATTGTTCTGAATTTAACTGGCATTCAATAACATCCTAAACAGCATTACAAATCTCTTAACTGTACATACAGGGTGGGCCAAAAAAGTAACCCCCAACAAGTTTTTGCTAATATTTCGCCAAAAGTAATAATTTTTGAATCAAATTTTACTGGCTTAAAAGTAACAATATTTACGTTTAACAGCCAAATTTCTCCAAAATATTTCCAATAGAACCAACGTTATATCACTTTTACTGAGTCCACTCACTGTTTTTTGATGGTCCAAAAACATGTAATGCAACAAAAAGTAAAAAAAACGATTTTTATACCAAAAGTAAATGTGTATTCAGTGCGACCAACGAGGGGTTCGCCGAGTTGAGCAGAAAGAATTCATCCTAAGCAGAATTCGGAACAATCCTTTTATTCTTTATCCAGGACTGAATATCACTAAAACAGACGCAAGGTGTTGCAAAGCAGGATTAAGCCGTTTACTGCAGACGCATTCCTAGAGCGGCATACAACCAAGGTTTCAACCATACGCGACGCTACCTCAGCTTCTTCTCCACCAGAATACTCTGTCACCGATCACCGTCTTACCGTCTTAAATGAGGTCACTGGATTAGAGTTACGTCGGCTCATTCTAAGCTCTGAGCCAATGACGTGTGAGCTGGACCCTGTTTCTACATTTCTCGTACAGGAACTCATTGATGACTTTCTGCCGTTCTTCACTACACTATGCAACCGGTCGATCCAGGAAACTCATCTTTCGTCCTCTCAAAAGCGGTCAATTCTGCTTCCAACATTGAAGCGAGAAGGTCTGGATACAGGTGATCCAGCCAACTATCGACCAATTTCCAATGTTACATTTTTATCTAAAATATTAGAGCGCATAGTCGCTAACCAATTAATTGCATATTTACACATGCATAAGCTGCTTCCCTCCCAGCACTCCTGGTCCGTCTACTCTTTGATCTCTATGGTGCCATTGACCGTGGTCAGGTCACTCTCTTGCTCTTTTCGATGTTAGTTCCACTTTCGACTCTGTCGATCATCCTATCTTGCTCCAACGCCTCTCTACTTCTTTTGGGTTGGCCGGTGCTCCTTTAGAATGGCTTCGCTCCTTACTGTCGGAGCGCAAAAAATTGTGTGGTTGTTGGTGCCTCTAGGTCCCGTTGGGTCCCTGCCCCTTTTGGTGTGCCACAGGGCTAAGTGTTGGGCCCTTTACTGTACATTATTTACACAGCTGGTATTAGTTCCTTGCTATCCGCAAATGGCCGCCTGCACCAGCTCTATGCTGATGGTAGCACGACACTTAATACCATGACACTTAACACCTAAGACCCAGTTTATCTGGATCGGTACCCGCAGCCAATTGGCGTCCATTGACCTGCGTCTATTAGCGGTGACTTTTCCTCATATCTCTTTCTCTCTCACAGTTCGAGACCTTGGAGTAACTTTGGATCAAGAGCTGAATTTCTCACAGCATATTAATTTGGCCACTCGTAGTTGCTACTACCAGTTACGCCAACTCCGAGTTGTCTCACGTTCTCTCTCTCTCACAATGCTACTTTGGCTCTTCTGCATGCCTTCGTCACCAGTAGACTTGATCACTGCAGTGCGGAACTTGTAGGTCTGCCTCTTAAGTTAATTGGGCGCCTTGATAGGGTTCTCCGCTCTGCGGTTCGCCTCATTGGTCACCTTCCTAATCATGCTCCTGTATCTGCCTTTATGAGTGATGTCTTTCACTGGCTCCCTGTTTCTCAGCGCATCTCTTATCGGGTTGCTGCTCTTGTCTGGCGGTGCATTCTAGGCTGTGCTCCATCCTACCTGTCTGATCTTTGTCGGCCTGTCTCTGAACTGTCAGCTCGTCGATCTCTCCGCTCTTCGGCCAGGGGGGAGCTTTTGGTCCCCGTGCTCGCACTATTAGACAGTGTCGGGCCTTTTCGGTTGTAGGGCCCTCCATCTGGAATGGCCTACCTTTAAACCTGCGCTTGCTGCCACTGTTAAACTCACCTACTCAAGTCACATTTCTTTAGCTGTGGCTGAGCTGGGAGCGCCTCTGAGTAGGTATCAGGTATCTTGAAGAGGTGCTATATCAAATCCTTAGAATGAATGAATGAATGAAATGCCAAGTTAAACTAATAGACTCCAAGCAGAGCTGCAGGTAAGTATGGAACCGAGTTGTGTGATATGTACATGTACAGTAAACAGGAGCGGGATAGTAGAGAACCGTGTGGAACACCGCAGGTCATCACAGTTGAATTATACGATGCATAAGACACTGTAACTAATCGATGCACAGAAATAATGAACAAATGGCTCTAAATCACAGATTGAGTTGCATTGATCGCTATCTCACGTAAAGGACAGCAGTCTGCCAGAAGGAGAGAGTTTACATGCTAAGTCATGGATTATCACAATGACTTCTCCCTGCCTTTTTATAATCAATCAATCACTAACCAATAAGGAGGCAGACGACTCCAGATTACGAGGTGAGGGTTTCTTCTGTAGAAATTCTTTAGCGCATTCTCTGCGAATGTCCCTTGACGAGTGCACAGTTTAATTGCATACGATTGCTCAGCTGCGCTGACGGTGATGGATAGCTACGATATGCCAACAATTGCCAGAACTTCTTCTAGACATCTCAAAATGAACATCTAGTGCCTGCTTAGCACCAGACATACCATTCTGATTCTCCGGCACAATGCCCAGTCTAACCTGCTGTCATTCCTGTCTGAACTACTGATCACTGAACTAATTCCTGATTGACTGCCCTCCCTCTACTCACTTACTTATCCTAAGTCCTAGGAGACATTACCCCATTCAGACCTCACCTAATTATAGGGCCTCCTACCCTATAAACTAATTCCTTCAAGCGAGGCGAGACCCTATGAATTCATTCCGGAATGCAACATCTGGAATTCATCTATCATCCTGGAAACATGTTTTATCTCAGAGAACTTATAATCTCCTGTACACACATATTGTTTATCTTTCTTCTCTGAATAGCATCGACGATTTTCCTGTGAGACTGCCCACATTCCAAGTAGCAGTTCTGAAGCTCCTCGTCACTCCGCTTTCGACGCTTACGGGGTACGCCTTAGCGGACTGCTATAGGCCGTACCCTTGCAGACTTTTCACATCGCCCGGGCAACTGTGCGCGTCGTTTCCAGAGTACGCCCAAGCCATATATGCCTTATTCTTATGATTTATACTCGGATCCATTTATCAGGTTTGGATCAGTATTTTACCGACCGGATGCCCTTCCTGACGTCAACCACAGTTGTCAGCAGCTGTGGACCTGGCTTTTGGCGATAAACACCTGCAAGTAACGCAGCGGGGGCTACAGGCTTATTTGGATGGCGGCCTGCACTTGCCATGTCACAAGGCCGTCAGAAGACTTCTGCAGCTTTTAGATATCGGGCATGGAGCCACCCATGTCCCACATTGCGCCCTGTTAGCCCTGCCGCTGTTGGTCCGCGACTGCTTATTCGTCAGGTCTGAACCAGCTTATTTCGCAGATAGCCCCTATATCTATATAGCGTGTGTCCGTAGTAGGACGCTATGTCACAAACGGTTTCTGTTCTATTGTGAAACCGTTTGTGACGTCAGTATTTCAGTCTTGACGAGGGCGGTCTTGACGACGGTCTTGACTACGGCGATCAGAGCATTTTAACCAACGATATACACTGCCGTCATAATTATGACGGGCAAATACACTAGTTTGAGAATATCTATATAAATAAAGCCAGCTTTCTGTCTGTCTGTTTGACCGGGCTTAACTTCTACAATTTTGCACGTTTTCACTCGAAACCTTCACTGCTGTGTCGGCCTCGGCACCGGACACCCAGTGGAGGGGTTCGCGTACCCGCTTTTGACCGCTAACATGGTGAAAATCCCCCAAAACTACCCAACCGACCGTCCCTCACGGTTCTATTTATGGCGCCGGTATTCCCCAACGTCATTAATAATGCGCACACGCTCTTCCACTGCCAAGCGGTTCTATTTATGGCGCGGGTATTCCCCAACGTCATTAATAATGCGCATATGTCGTTGTTTACTTTCGCAAAAATTTTTTATTACGATCGATTCGATATATATTCATCGTCTTACAGCAAAATTGTATGCTCAAAGACTCTGCTTTTACTAAGGGCAGTTACGGCTACATTTCTGGCGTTTTCTTTAACCCGCCAACGCCGGGTTCACCCTCTTCGACTGCGGAGCAGTCAGTCCACGGGAGACTGCGAAGTCTCCCCTAAGGTCGCCAGACGCCACAAGGGCCTCCAAGACTGCGAAGCAGTCGCCGCCACAGGGCTACTGCGAAGCAGTAAATCCACGGGAGACTGCGAAGCAGTCGTCGCCAGAGGGCGACTGCGAAACAGTCAGTCCACGGCAGAGGTCGCAAGACGCCAGAAGACGTATACAAGACTGCGAAGCAGTCTCCGCTGTACGCCACAAGGCGTACACAAGACTGCGAAGCAGTCTCCCCCACAGGTCGCCTAAATTTCTTCCTTATTCGCTACACGCATTTAAACTTATACCTAAATTTGTTGCTTATTCGCTACAGGGATTGAAACTTATAACCCCGGGGAACGCCGGGTAAACCAGCTAGTTATTAATATAAGCAAGCACAAATGAGGCGATGTCTATATTTGCACGAAACGCTCCTCTTATTGGCCATTTCCAACTAATGAATATTAGTGACCAATGACGTCACTGTACTGACGTCTTTTCTTTCCGAATGGCGGATAAAATCAACACCGACCGTTTCGACGCGTAAAACTTAAATAAAACAAGTCTAGACAATATTCCCCGTTTTTTAACTAACGGGAAATTAAAAGAACTGGCTTCACTTTAAACTAAAGGGCTTAAATTAAAAGGCATAACGGGTTTAAACGTGTTTAAATAATTTACTTAAATTACATCGGCGTCGACCAAAACTTTATGGGATGGGAAATTCTACACGTAGGCCCCTACTACGAAAAATTCCTTTTTAATCGCTCTTACCAACTTTCAGTCACATTGGAAAACACATTTTCAGATTTTTAAACCGTCTTAACACCGTCTTAGGCCTTCCTGATCAAATCAAGAAACTCTCTGATCCTTCCATATACCTATCCACTAACGCATCGTCTCTTGCCCTCGCCTCTGACGCCACCGCCCACAATCTTGGTATTACTTTTAACCCATACCTCTCCTTCTCCAATCACATCTCCATGGTGGGTAGGGTGGAGTCGTTATCACGGGATCTCCACCTCTGGATGATGGCAAATAGACTTAGCCTCAATCCCTCAAAAACCCAATTGGAACCAAACAGCAATTGTCAAAACTTGACCTCCAGCTACAGTGGCCCCACTATTTCCTGACTTTACATTCTCCTCTAGTGTCCGTGATCTGGGTGCCGCGCTTGACAGTGTCTTGACGTTTCCTGAGCACCTAACATTGCAGACCCACTCCTGTTGCTACCAACTAATGCGTCTTAGAGCCATTGGGAGGTCAGTATCCACCACTGTCTTTACGGCCATGGTGCACGCCTTTGTCTGTACACGTATCGACTATTGTAACTCGGTGCTAATCGGGCTTCCAAAGACGCGTCTGTCCTCAAGGCAGTCGGTCTTGAATGCTGCAGCCAGACTTACTGCACGTCTCCCACGATACTCGCATATCTCCACACAAAGTCCTATCACTAACCTACAACTTCCCACAATATTCCCAGCCCAAGTACCTTCGTCATCTCTTCACCATTCAGACAACCCGCTCCACCCGATCATCCACCTATCCAGGGGCGATTCCAGAAGGTTTATGGGGGGCGATAATAATACAGACATACATACAAACCAGTGCTTAAGCTAGTCGCTTGGAGAGGATTGACTTTGTGGGCGTCTTGAGTTTGTGGGCGTAGTGGCTAACCGACCACCGAGAAACGTTTTGGGAATTCATCTCCGAAATAAACTGATGACCTTTTTTTAGTCATTTCCCTGTTTAAAGAAATCTCGTATCCGTACACTTCGCCATTTGACGTCTGGGCGCCTACGGGGCCACTTCAGATGTATATTTTACTCATCTCCGCCTACGGGGGGGGGGGGCACGTCCTATGACGTCCTGTGTAAACATACAAAAACGCCTATGTAAATATCAAATGGGGGATGGCCTGATTGGCCCCCTGGATCCGCCTCTGCTCCTATCGGTCTTTCTCGACCCCAAGAAACTACTCATCTCAGGTTCTCCAAACGAGCCACATCGAGCACAGCACCATACCTCTGGAACGATCACCCCTGAATTCCGCCGATTCTCGGTTCCTCCATCATCATTGAAACCGGTCCTCCATCCTCCTCCTCTATCATGTTCCTCATGCTCCTCTAACCCCGGGTTTTCCACTCAACACTGAAGTCTCGCCTTTTCAAGTACTCCTACCCTTACTCTTGTGATCATCCGCCTTCCAATTCTTCTCATCCTAAACAACACCCGTCTTAAGAGTTCCTCTGCCTCCTCTCTTGATCTGGCATAAGGAAACCGGACTCGGACCTCCTTTCGACTACTCTCTGGAAAACAGCTCTTATTTGACGGTAACGCTGCTGAATAGGTTGGCGCTCTGCGCTTGGCCTTTGAGTGGCGCTCTAGAAGTTCGGAAGATTATGATTAAGATTACGGAATTGATCGTGCGTCACTACGTCATCGTTCGGCCTCAGGAATGCCATTCAGTTGCGTAGTCATTATGCAAGTTTAATAAGGACACTTCTTTAAACACCCTTTACAAATTTCTTAGTATGAAAGAACTGGGCTACATCAAGTGGTCAACTTTTTGAACGCGGAATTTCCATTCTTAAACTAGAATAGGCCAACGCTCATGCTACCGAACTTAATACCACTTTTTTCACTCAGAATCACGTTTTTTCCTAAATAATTATTTACTTGCACAATCGCGATGCCACTAGTCTACGATTCCACTTGCAGGCACGAATTACAATATTTCTTTGAATAGCGATTAATAGGCCTATGCTTCATAAAACGGAACTATTGTTCACAAAGTTCGCCTAGCCATTTGGAAATATGTGTCAACAGAATAGTCCTGGCATCGGAAGTGGCCATAGTCGTTTTTGTTGCCGGATATTATTTCGCATCACAGCGGCCGTGGGTGGGTGGTATGTTGAGTTATTGGAACATGGAGTAAGAGTAAAAGGAAAGAAGGAATCAGGATTTAATGTAATTTCCCATTAATTTAACTCCTGACAAAAACAATTCCAGAAACATTTGCAATCCTTTATTGTCAAACGATTAAACATTTCATGTAGGTTATATGCAACAATAGACTTTTGTTCGATTTAGTTAAATTATGCAGAGGTCTTCTGATGCTGTCAGTTGCAGCCACATGCATGCAACTTCAACCAAAGACCACTATACAATTTAGCTAAATTTATTATAGAGAGGATCATTATAGTTAGAGCCAAACTAATTAACGATTATATAATGGACGTGACAAGGACAGATTGTAGAATTCTGACCGTTCCGTATACTGTGAAACTCCGTGAAAGGCTGAGATATTGGTTTCTCGAGGCGTTTTTTGCGGAGAAGAGACCCGCTTCTATGACAGATCCTTATGTTATGTCTGTAGTACAGGTCTTCAGTCATAACGAATTTTCAATTTTCATCCTGCTCTTAATTTTTCAATACCGCAAGTGTCTTTGACTTAAAACAATTACGCCCATACCACTGCGTACATGCGATGTTGCCATGCTGAAGAACACCTCTGGTTTTAAAGATCCTAATGTTAAGGCGGAGCAGGATACCTCACTGACATAATGTTCTACTAATACATGTCCCTTCGAAAGAAGAGCCTTATCGCTGAACACAGTGTGAGACAGTTAACCCTCACCCCAGATTAGTTAGTTCCCGCACCGCAGCGTCAACCTCTGTCTCAAATAACTAGCTTAGCAGATTGTTGATTTGACTGAGCGATTGATGATCTATAAAACTGTGACCAACACTGAAATTTAATGAGACAATGGAGAGCAGGTTTTGATCCCATGAGCGATGACATAAGACATGTTACCGTACTTTGCTTTGTGAATTCATTTTAGTTTCCTGGTGAAACAACACATTGTGAATCGCTGAACCCCGAGATGAAATTCGATTATTTTTGGCAAAATCTGCTCTGCAATTCAGACTATTTCTGCGAATTAGTTTGGCCCTTAACAATAACGTAAATCACAGTCACAAATGATTAGCTTAATGACTTGACTGGCAGATCCTCTCTTCGAGTATCTTCCGCAACGATTCACTGTCGACGTACTTGAAGTAAGTTTCGTTAATCTGTTAAAAACACAAATGATACAAGTAACGACTGGTGTAAATTATATGAAGAGTTGAAATTAAAAAGGAGAAAAATAAAAAGGAGGAGCGAGAAGTAGCAGCAATGCCCCCAGTTAGGATCTGAGAACGAGTCATGGAAGGAAGATCATTCCAGAGGGACGGGCCAACAGATGCATAGGCACGATGTTGAGCCATAGAAGTCCGGGTCCTAGGGACCAAGAGGTCATGTCGGTCCAAAGAACGGAGAGGACGGCCAGAGGCAACCGAAAGAGGTCGACAGATAAAATCACAGAGATAACGAGGAGCTTGACCTCGGAACGCTCGAGAGGTAAGGAACAGGATTTTAAACTGGATGCGCGCAGTGAGTAGAAACAATGGTAAGTGCTCAGACATAAAAGTCGAGATACGAGAGTAGCGTGAAAGGCGGGCGATCAGACAAGCAGCTGCGTTTAACACCGATTGAAGTGGAGACAGATGGGATTTCGGCAGGCCGATAAGTAACGAATTACAATAATCAATGCGTGAGTAGATAAAGACATAAACCACAGAGGAGAAAGTGGAGGAAGGAACAGAACGCCGGACAGCACGAAGACGTTTTAGCTGATAAAAACTAGACCGAGATAGGCTAGAGATGTGGTCAGCAAACGAAAGAATACTGCCAAGAATGACACCCAAATTACGAACACTTGTCGAGAAGGAAAAATACAATGGAATGATCTCGGATGCTGCTAGTATAAACGACAGCATTGTTCAGGGGACAGGGTTGGGCCCTTTAAACTCCATGGTGGCCATATTAAAGCTCATAACAGTCCATCCTCGCAATTTTGAGCTTAAATACGCCGATGGATTTATCATCGACGATGGTTATTACAATTACAATTACAATTACGATGACACCTACCTGTTAGTACCAGCCAAAAACAGTAACACAATCAGGCAAGAGTTGGATCATGTAGGAGATTGGGCAAAGAGCTCAAATCTGAGCCTTAATCAAAGCAAGACTCAGTAGATGTTAGTCCGCCGCCCAAAGAGGGGATGCATACCGGCACTCCGGCGGTTCCAGAGTATGACGATTTAAGGAGTGGTCACGACTGAAAAACTAGGTTTAGAGGCTCATATAAAGAGCGGTGGCGTCCAATCAAGACAGTCGATGTATGCTCTGCGAATCATGACAGCGCACGGCCTGCGGTGCCCAAGTATACATGACTTGGTAAAAATACCTAAGGCGGACAATGTAATTAGGAAACATTTTTAACAAGAATGCTTTATGTAATGCAGACTATATATAAATCAAAATGCGGTATAAGCAGTTGGTGGTAATAAAGAATATACTTACTTACTTACATTGATATTGCTCAAGGCATCAGTCGTTGGTTTTAATATTTTATCAAATAAGCTTAACTACTAAAACAAACATAACGAAGGAACTGACCGATATTGGTTTGTGACTCAGTGTTTGGTTTTTAAGCAACATTTATGCAATTCTGGATTTCCAGTTGTTTCAAGACCTTATCGAGGGTTTTGTAGCCGTCAGCAACGAAAACTGTTTCGTCCATCTGTGGTAAAAACGTCAATCAAATATAAATGGAGACTAAGAAGCAACATGGAAATATAGGACTAACCCTAAATCTAACGGGCTATTTAATTAAGAATGAACATTTAACCTTTAGAAGCTAACTTGGGCGGAATTTTTCACACCACGGTGAGTATTTGTGCTTTTGAGCTATGCCATGAGCTTTGATGTAGGCCTATCTGTTCCTAGATGATTTTTGCTTGATTTTATATTTTGCGTTATTTTTTTTTGATGAATGATCACGTAACTGACGTCATACTTTGCCACTTTTGTGATAATTAGATGTTAAAATGATATCAGAATGGATTGAAAATGTGACAACGATGACGGTAATGGCGAGTTTGATGAGAGTAGCGATGTATCGGAGCTAGATAATGTTGAAGTCGATGATAAATCCAATCGACAGAAGGACAATAAAACCAGCATTCGTTGTATTATGTATGGCAACTTTGTCTGCGGAAAGAATGCAATATAAAGCGTTAGGGCCTACTGTGTGTCGATGACTGTAGTCTCGCTGACATTTAACATTATTTAGCTTTCTTATTTTTGCAAATTTAAGTTGAACTGGGTAGTAAGTTGGTAAAATTACCATTGTTCCCTGAACAATGAAGTTGGTGTAATTTTAACTGAGACGCCTCAAGTAGTGCGGGGTAAATAGGTTAGCCTCTGAGGGTTAAGAGAACAAAAGCAGTCAAATATTTGTTACCTTAAGATGGCTTTCTTCCAGAGCTATTTGTTTTTTGCAGTTACTATCCTATGGTGATTTTTATTGAATGTGCAATCTACTATAATTATATGCATTTCATTTATTTGCATGAACTCTGTTGTTTTTATTGATTTGCATTGCGTCGCATTATTTAATCGCGCTGATATCTCGACTACTTGGGAGGCAACTCTCTGACCAAGGCTAAGACGAACCTGCTTCTGTAGCCTGTTGGTACACGGTGAATTCTAATTGGTTGATTCCATTTCTCTTCATCGAACTCCTATCATCTGACCTCAATCTGATGACAAGTAAAATCTGCTTATGGATCCCCTATATATACGGAAAGGTAAGGTCTTAGTTATGAGAGGAGTTTTCCTGCTTTACTGAACCATGTCTGGTGACTAACTAATCAGAAACAACGCTCCTAAGGGTCGACTAAACTTAGCAGACGTGTCATCATATGTGGCTCGTCATTCAGCATGCCATCAATTGCTTTATCTGCTACACCTTCTAGGCGCTTTGGCTCATAGAGTTTCCACAGTAGCACCATGTTATCTCCTCGGAAAACTGGTAGCACTTCTTTTCTGCTTATTTTCTTCATCATAATCATCACCTACTTCTTCTTCTGTTTTCCTTCTTCTTCTTCCTCTTCTTTTCTCTTCTGCTTCTTCTTCTTCTTTTTATACGTCTTTTCTTCTTTGACTTCTTCATCTTCTCCTGACTGCATTGTACTGCGCTACATGCATTTGATTGAATTGTTTTTTTATGGTATTGTATTTATTGCATTAAGTTGCATAGCTTTTCCATAGTATTGTATTCATTGCTTTGAGTCGCATTGTATTGAATGGCGTAACATTTTGTTTTGCAAACTTATGCTAAATATTTGCATTCACAAAAATACCTTGTGTGGTGGAGATGACAGCTCCATCAGTGTATCCATGTCGATTCCCTTCGTAACTCCGAGAGCCAGAAGCCGGATTTTCTGACCAATAACCTTGTTGACGGCATCACGAATTTCATTCATTGGGATCGGATCATTTCCTCTTCTCGGCTTTCCATCGGTGATGAGAATAGCGTGTTTCGGACGGTTTCCTGTTTCTGCGCTAAAGACGGTCGATAGTAAGTTGAGGGCGCCTGTTGTGTTTGTATTACCACCAGGGTACCATATTAAGTTGTCGATGGCGTTCAACAACGCCTGCTTGTCACTATATCTGCACAGAAAACACACCCGCGCTTGTGTCCTACAGTAGGTTTGTAACGGTAGAAGAAACATAGTAAACATCGTTATATATCCATGACGTACCTTGCAACTAGGCCAATGTGCATAGGCCCTATGCGGGTGCAACTACGCGTCTAACTGAATTGGTGTTGGTTTGCCGAATTCATGGCCGAGTTTTGTACGTTTTGTCCGTTGTCTAAAGTCATCAGAACTAAGCTTTAAACTCATCTGCTTCAGTTTCTTGGGCATTCGTTGCTTTTCTAATGTCTATGACTTATTGGAGTTCGATTATGACTTCGACTAGGATTTCACTTGAGGCGGCCATTAATATTGCTCTTTAGATCAGAAACAAAAGAACGTTTGGTATTAACGTTTTGAAGATGACCTATGGAAGCGACTGTCATGCAGATTTTCCGTTCAGCTCCAATCCGTACAAGCAACTCTCGCTTACGTGCCAACGGACGGACGAGACCCACCCCAGGACCTGGAGAACCATCTTGAATTCGAATCTTTCTTCAACAGGTAGCTAGCACAGAGCAGCGGGCTACTTCATTAGAAACAATAGAGTGAATATTATGGTTTTGCAGAGCGTACAGTTAAACTAGGCCAATGTGAAAGACTTTCTGCAAATGCGTGTTTTTATTGTAGAGAAATATGCCTTGTCCTTGGGGAACAATTGGTCGCCGTGGCAACCGCTCTCGGTCAACGCTCGACTGAGGGCGATTTGCCCTTGAAGTCCTTTGCCCTGTATGCGGGGTCTCTTTGAAGTTGCGCAAGGCAGTTCTTCGCCGTATAGAGTCCCCTTCTTACACACCCGTTCTCTATGTAGAGTCCCCTTTCCCTCTACCTTCGGCCTGTTTATGACGTCTATCTGAAGTTGCGTGATGCAGCTCTTCGCCTTACAGAGTCACGCGCAACTCTTATGTAGAGTCCTTCCCCTCCTCCTTCGGCTTGTATGCGAGTCCTTTTGAAGTTCCGCGAGGAAACTTTCTTTCACGAATGGATCCCTTCCCAGCCAAGCTCTATTTATTTATTTAGTTATTCTGGATATTTCTATAGCGCCTCCGAAAGTCAACTACTACTCAGAGGCGCTCCCGACTACAGCATTGGTACACTGTGTCGGAATTTTCACGCCGAAGCGCCACGAGCAATTGCGAGTGAAGGACTTGCCCAAGGTCCGTACGCAGCGGCTAGAGTGGGATTCGAACCTGCAACCCTCCGGTCACAAGGCGCCGAACTTACCACTGTCGTCCCACCCTTCTCTTTCACGTATGCAGTCCCTTTCTCCCCTCCGGCGAATCATTTGCTGCAGAGAGATACAGATAGACAGACAGACAGACACAGAGAGACAGAGACAGACAGAGAGACAGACGGACAGAGACACAGAGACAGAGACAGAGAGACAGAGAGAGAAAGAGAGAGAACACGGAGTCGTTTCGTACGATAATTCTGTGACATTTAGTTATTTGTTCAGTGCAGTGACGAGGGTTTAGTTAGGTTGGCAACCTGCTCGTGTCATCTGTTGAATCGTCTGTTGAACTGCCGACCTGTGTGACAGACCACGGAGGCCGAATCGACGCGCACAAAAACTGCGAAAGATACGCCATCTACTGATTGGTTTTCGCGACATTATACACGGTCTGCATTGATTGTTTTCGCAGATGGTTGGCTAAAGACTTTATGCTTGACCAGTATTATATAAGGAGTGGTTCAAGGTAATATATATATATATATATATATATATATATATATATATATATATATATATATATATATATATAAACTTTAGACATTGGAAGGTGTGAGGAGGTTGGTGTTTGGTTTTATTCTGACAAGACCCTGTTGTTAGTTAGGTTTTCTGCCACGGCTGAGTACGTAGTTTTTCAAGGAGAAGCTTGTTGTCCTGTGTACAAAATGTGTGTGCAGAGTTTCAGAAGAAATTTATTATTTTTAAATGAACAGCAACAGAGAGAAGCTTTTCAAAGCTGAAACTTATAAATAAATACTATTTGCGATCAATCAGTCAAGACTTTCCGATCTTGCAATATTATCAACTGAAAGTGATTTAATTGATGTTATTATTATTATTATTATTATTATTATTATTATTATTATTATTATTATTATTATTATTATTATTATTATTATTATTATTTTTTTTTTTTTGCCCCAAGGTACATATGATCCCTTGGGGACTTAAATATTAATTAAAATATGCAAATCATCTGGAACGGCCTCTATTCCTCAGGATTCGAGAGAGGGAAAGTGCTGCGGAAAGCTACTGCGTAAAAGTCGCTTATAATTATTATTATTATTATTATTATTATTATTATTATTATTATTATTATTATTATACAATGTTTTAAGAAATAATCAGCCAAATTTCCAATTATTTTTCCTCATTATAGAAATTGACCAACAAGTGTCGGTAGTTTATATATATATATATATAAACTACCGACACTATATATATATATATATATATATATATATATATTGTATTCTTTAAGCATTATTTACTAATGCGGTCTGCATAAGCTGCAGGCACGGTCATTTTTCTCTATAGTTCAAACACTATATAAATATTTACTATGTTGATTTGTAATGATGTAACTGCTGATCTGATCGGAACGGATTAAAATAATATATGAAATAAAAATATGCATTTGTAATTTTAATTCTGCTAGTTGTTTATCTCTGCTATTCCCATTGCATTCAGTGATATAGGCCTACAGGAACTACGATTTACGAGTAACATCAGTACAAAAACATTACTAAGGATACTGTATGGTCTGGTAAGGGACTAAGGGAGGAGGTCCACGCAGGTGAAACCATGACTGCGTGACACCTATGCGAGTGACGTCACTGTCCTGTATGACCTAACGCGTTGTTGTTTTCGCATGGGCATTTGTTAAATCAACTTTTCTACAGTAGACTAGGTTCGGAATCTCAAAATGACCTTGTTAGAAGCAAATCATGTAACAATTTTCTACTCGGTGTTTCTAGACTAATTTGACCCTGCTGAAAACGAAAATCGCGGGTAGCAAGCTAGATTTTTAGCGGTTGCATGACAAAACAAAATGGCGGCCAAAATGGCGGTCCGTATCTTCATATGGCTATAAGTAAAGCCATGTATGTGATGGAAACATGATTTTAGAGTCTAGAATGGAAGACGTTGTTGCTGTTGTGTCGACCTTCGTCAGGCTTTGTGATGGAAAGGTAGACAACTGTAAGTTGTAAATAAATATCTTTTATCGTACTCAAGCGAGTAATGAGTTTTTTCTTTGCGGACCTTTTAACAGTATATATAGACTTTGTGTGTATGAGTGTATATAGAATTTGTGTATACGTGGTTGGCTCCTTATCTATACGTGTATAATTGTGGTGGTGTTACTACCGGAGTGTCATACCATCGCTGCCCTGCATAATGTGTAAAAGCAAATGTATTCACAAAGATGTATGTAAGATGCTTGAACGATGCCGAGTATTTATTGGTCCCTGTTTCTGAACTGAATTTTCATTTTGCTCTGTATTCGAACTGAATATTCTTTTATCCATGTATGAAAATTGCAGATAAAATAAACTAATATAAAGTCAGAGTCAGAAAGCAGTGGAAATATTTCTTACGTCGCAAAGTTCCATCGAAGATCGGCTTTGCTCGCGAAAACGATCATTGCGACTCTGACGCCTTTTATTCCAATCTTCATGCGGTTGACGATATCATGGATGAAAACGCGAAGTAATTTCCAGTCGTCACACGGTGCAGGATTCATTGAATCGTTGCATATGCTGCCCGATGCATCAACGACAAACGCCAAATCCATATCATATGTACAGCCTGCAAAAGAAGTGCAAGAAGAAGAAGCTAAGCAGAGGAATTAGAAGTAGAAAAAGAGGTAGAAGATGAACAAGAAAAAGTAGTAGAAGGAGAAATAATAGAAGAAGAAGTAGCGTGTATGGAAGAAGAAAAGAAGTAGAAGAAGAAAGAGTAAACTTGGAAGAAGCGGAAGAAGAAGAATGTGAAGAAGAAGAATGTGAAGAAGAAGAAGAAGAAGAAGAAGAAGAAGAAGAAGAAGAAGAAGAAGAAGAAGAAGAAGGAGGAGGAGGAGGAGGAGGAGAAGGAGAAGGAGAAGGAGAAGGAGAAGGAGAAGAAGAAGAAGAAGAAGAAGAAGAAGAAGAAGAAGAAGAAGAAGAAGGAAGAAGAATAATACGAAAACAAAACAAAGTCGTATTGATTGATTGATTTTTGAATGAATTTTTAAACACCACGCAACAAATCAAATTATGACAGTTTCGCCTATAGAATTTCAAGTGAGGACGTCAAAAGGGCAATCCAAGAGGGTCAGAAGTCCCGCTGTAGCCTGGATTACCCTCTCGCATAAAGAGTTCACCGGCGGCCAATTCATTACATGACTTCATGATTATTTTCTAACAGCATTTCAAATCATATGCAAAGAATCTAAACAGTGCAGTGCAAGAGAAAAATAGCCATAAACCATACAAACAATTAAATCTACGAGCACAGTATGTAGCGGTTCATATGTCTTTAAATAGACCAAGGATAGGAGTTTGAAAGAGGTCCTGTGGGACAGTATTCCAGAGCATTGGGCCGTAGCATTTTATTGAAAATTGCATGACCTTCGTACTAGCTGCGGGACTTCGATAAATTCGTGAAGATCTTGTATTCTAGCTGTGTGCTGTTGTACCTTGACAGAGGTAGTTATCAAATCTAAATGGTAGCGGTTGATAGTGATAACAATACATAAATGAACCAATTTGATACCTAGTAATGTTCTCTTGGCGTAACATAGTGGAGTAGTAGTTGTAGTAGCAGTGGTAGTAGTAGTAGTCGAAGAAGAAGAAGACGAGGAAGAGGAAGAAGAAGACGAGGAGGAAGAGGAAAATGAAGAAGAAGAAGAAGGAAAAGTGCTGACCTGTTTGCCGATGAGACAGAATGCAACTAAAAGTGTGGAAATCGTTGATGATGGTCGTATGGGATGGTGTAAGAGAGGAATCAAGATATGCATCAGATTCAGCTGAGGTCACATCCCTCTTGCCGAAATACATTTTATTTGTGATCCAATATCCACGTATTAAGGATATTGAGAATTGAGGATAGGAAGATTTCATTAGCAACACATTATCCATGTCTACTGCTTCTTGCTGTTTATATTATCCATGTCTACTTCTTCTACTTCTTCTTCTTCATGCTCTTCGTCTACTTCTTCGGATAGGAATTATGATCTCCCAAGCTATAGATCGTAGCTATAGCACGTAGATCACCGTAATAGATCCCGATCATTTTGGAAAAAGGTTAAAGGGCTGACATGAATAACGTTTGACTGAAGAGCTGAAGCCAAGGTTTCTGTTTCCGATTTTAATCGTAATCGTTATCGTAATCTCCAAATTTCTAAAGCGCCACATTGAGGCTTACAGCAAACACCAGCTTATTCACGAGCGCTGCGTCGTATCCGAGGGGTTGTCCAGAGAACAATGTCCACTGGTGGTCCAAGCCCGGTGCCAGTGAGACCAGAAAGGCAGAGCAGCTGTTACGGCGGGTGTCGTTGAAGTCGAGAAGGCTCGGAAGGCAGAGGATGTGATGTATTACGGTAGGAATGTTTGAAGTGATAAGTTTTCAATTTGGAGTGAAATGCCTGTGGGAGTGATGATTATAGGAGCCTGAGGTAGATGACGGTGAATGAGTGGCGGTATTGGTGGAGGAACTGAGCAAAATGCGGAATTCATGTGGAATTTCGTACCAGAGTTGAGTTGCAGTGTGGGATCTAGATCGGTTGGAGAACTTGAGGCGAGTAATGACCGGATGATGAGAAATAGAGTAAGATACGAGTATGAGCGGGTAGACCGGGGAGGTTGGATGGTGAAGAGTTTGCAAAGTTACTTTGGCCTAAAATATTGTAGTTCGTTGTAGGTTAGCCACAGAACTTTGAAGGGGATACGATCAGAGATTTTTAGCCACTCACGTGATTTAAGAACGAAAGTGATATGGTGATGGTTAGTCCTTCTGGTAAGAGAATTTTTGATGAGTTTTAGACGCTTAATTTGGGTGGATTCTAAGTTAAGGAAAATGGAATTACAGTAATCAAGCTTAGAGTGGACGATGGAGGTAGCGATAGTGGATGCAGTTTTAAAGTCAAGCATGGGTCGAATGCGGTGGAGGTCACAGATATGAATGAAGCAGGTGCGCAAGAGGTTGGAGATGTGATTAGAGAAGGATAGATGTAGAATTGTAGATCAAAGGTAACGCATAGATTGCGCACAGGCGAGTCGGAGGTGAAAGTGAGATATGAAGAGCTGGTGAGTAGGGGTATAGAAGGGTCAGGCATTTTCTTCATCTGACCTGAAAGGCCAAGGATAATAAAATTAATATTGGCAGGGTTGAGACAGAGAAGGTTGGAGGTCAACCATTTAGAGATTAGGTTGATCACATCGAGTAGTTGAGCATTGGAGGTGGAGAAAGAGCTTGGGAGAAGCCTTCTCTCCAGCTCTTTCTCCACCTCCGAGAAGGACATGAGGAGTTTGGTGTCGTCTGCATACAGATGGTGGTCAACAGAGGAGGTTTTTATGAGATGGCTCACGGGTGTAGTGTAAAGGATGAAGAGAAGTGGCCCGAGGACGGAACCGAGCCTTTCGGAACACCACAAGAGAGTGGGTCGGATTGCGAGGAGTAGCTGGATGCTTTACCAGAGAAGGAACGGTAAGACAAGTAAGACTGGAAACAGAGAAGTATTGTATTGTATTCGGATATTTATAAAGCGCTTCTAGCGGGATGGCCAGTCAGAAGCGCTCCTAGTGCGAGAGATCTCGAGAGAAAAAGCAAGTCTTAACAAAAATGAAGGAGGATGAGACGTTACCTGAGAGAATAGAAGAACGAACGGATGAAGAAAGGTCATTCCAAAGAGCAGAGCCAATTGAAGTAAAAGACCTAGATTGAGTCAGAGAAGTCTGACACGGGGAACGAGGAGGTCCAAACGGTCAGAGGAACGAAGAGGGCGAAGAGAAGCAGCAGAGTGAGGGCGATGAATTAAACCACATATATTTCGGAGCGAAACCAAGTTGAGCCATAGAGACAAGGATGAGGACCTTGAATTGAATGCGGGCAGAAAGCGGGAGCCAGAGGGGTTCTTCTGCCATAGAGGTGGTGATAATTTTATGAGAGAATCGATGAAGACGGTCAATTAGTCTAGCAGCAGCATTGAAAACGGAATGAACAGGGGCATGACGGACCTTGGGAAGACCAATGAGGACTGACTTGCAGTAGTCAAGTCTAGAGCAGACAAATGCATGGGCAATCGAAGTGAAAATTGGAGATGGGACGGATAGCCCTAAGGCGCCTTAGAAAGAAAGAAAGAAGTTCTGGTGAGTTTGGAAATATGTTCAGTAAAGGTGAGAGAATTGTCAAGGGTCTTTTCTGGCCTGTACTTCAGCTTCCGATCATTTCTATCTCTTGAGACGCTGCTCGCAATTTTATTTTCTTCTCCTCTGCTTCTACTTCTAATATTCGCTTCGCCTCCGTCCGCAGAACCGGGAGGTCGCCAGGTCAGACACACTGACAAGAAAACACTTTCTCCTTAGAATGCTCTATTTAGGGATTTGAACATCAGCGGATTTAATTTAATACAATTTAATCTAATTTAATTTAATTTAGTTTAATTTTAATTTTATTGTAATTTTTCCTTTTCATATTCTCTTTCTTTCTAGGTAGTTTGTGCCTGTACTTGTCTTGTTTTGTTTCTTGCATTTGTATAACCCGTTTGTTAGCCGCAGTGCGTTTGCAGGCGCATCATTAAAGCCCATACTTACTTACTTACTTACTTACTTTTACTTTTGCTTCCAAATTAACTTTCTCGTTCACCTGCTTGTGATTTTTTCTCTTTGTGCCTGTACTTTTTATTTCTTCTCTTGTGGTTCTACTCTTTCTCACCGCTCTTCTGCTTCTACTTCTTCTTTCCGTCTACTCTGCTCTCCGTACTTCTTCTTCTACTTTTCTTCCCGCTCTCGTGCTTCTGCCTCTAGTCTAAGCGTTGCTAATTTTCATTCTCTCTCAATTCTCTCTTTTAAAGGATCTCTGCTTTTCCCTTCTTAACGGCTATTCTACTGTATTTCTGTTTCTTCCGCCTACTTTCGTGCTTTAAGCTCTACGGCGTTACTCTTAATTTTCCATTCTTCTGTTTGCGCTTTCAACGGCGCCAACTTTTTAGCTAAATACTGTAACTGCACCTGACTTGTTCCTTTAGTTTCTTGATCTATGCGTTCCGTTTCTTGACATAGGCAAGAAAGTGGATGTATGCTCTGCGAATCATGACAGCGCACTTTCTGTGGTGCCCAAGTCTGCATGACTTGGTAAAAATGAGCACATTAGACTTTATATTATATACACGGTTACGTCATGGTGGGGCATCGCGTTCCGTGATAGACCGTCTGGTGCGTCTGCATTATCTCACTACGGATAGCCCCATTTCGAGCAATTATGCAGCCTGGCAGACGGATGTCTCTACTTTGCGGTACTGCGTGACTATGGCCATGTGCTGAACCCTCACCTCGCACTGCTGACGCCACAGCACTACTCCATGAAGCCGAGACTACTTGACAGAGTAATACCTAGGGAACATTTTTTAGAAGAATGCGTTATATATTGCAAACTATATGTAAACCAAAATGCGATATAGGCTATGCACTTATGCAGTTGGTGGTAATAAAGAATATACTTACTTACTTACATTTATAGAGCTCAGGGCATCAGTCGTTGGCCAATATTTATCAAATAACTACAGTACAGACATAACGAAGAAACTGAGTGGTAGGCCTACTGAGTTCCTCGCCAGTGGGTGATGGTGGTTGCGGAACATTTATGCAAGTCTGCATTTCCAGTTGTTTCAAGACCTTTCCGATGGTTTGGTAGCTTTCAGCAACGAAAACAGTTTCGTTAATCTGTTCAAAAATGTCAATCAAATACAAATGGAGACTGTCGAGCAACGTGGAAATATAGGAATAACCCTAACCTAACAGTCTATTTCAGTGCTTTTTTTCTAGAAAATAAGGTTCCGGTATGAAGCAAAAGGTTCCGGAAGCAAAAGGTTCCGGAACGGAACTATTATTATGGACGGGTTAAAATCCCTAGAAAAACGGGATTGGGGTTGGGAGGGGTCTCAATAAACACTGAAAACAGTTCAAAACACTAAAATTAATGTGAAATAACTAAATGATTTTTTTATTTTTAAATAAATAAATTATTATTTAGGAGCTCAAAAAGGTGCCGGAACGCCGTTCCGGCTGAAAAAAGCACTGGTCTATTTAATTGAGAACGAACAAAAAGCCATCTTAACCATTAGAAGCTAATTTGAGTGGAATTTTACACCTCGCTGTAAGTATTTGCGCTACAGTATTTTACAGCTTTTGAGCTTTGTTTGCGTCTGTTCCTATATGATTTCTGCTTGATTTCATATTCTTTTATTAGTTATTTTTCTTCTTCTTCTCTTCCTTATCATTACCACCTTCTCATTGTTGTTCGTATTTTCTTCTTCTTCTTCTTCTTCTTCTTCTTCTTCTTTTTCTTCTTCTTCTTCTTCTTCTTCTTCTTCTTCTTCTTCTTCTTCTTCTTCTTCTTCTTCTCTTTCTGCTTCTTTCTCATTTTCTTCTTATTAATTATCTGTTTCTTCAGGCACACGGACTCTAATCCTCTTAAATAAATAAATAAATAAATAAATACTAGAGATTAGAGTGCCGTATTTCGTAGACAGTCGATTAGATCGAAGCAACGATTCAGAAGCACTTGGGTCGCTACGCAGTGGCTTGAGGTGGATTCGAACCTGCGACCCTGCGGTTACAAGGCACTGACCTACACCACTACACCACCGCGTCCCCCTCCTCTTTCAAGTCCACCGTCGAGTAACTCACTGCAATACCCTGCTTGTGCTTACTTACATACTTCAACAGTGATACTGTTTTGCATTGTGCTTCATTTCGTTTGTTTGAATTGTTTTTTTTATAGTATTGCATTTATTGCATTGAGTTGCATAGCATTTGTATAGTATGTCATGGCACTGCGTTGTAGTGCATTGAATTGCATAACATTTGTCTGGCAAACTTATGTAATTGATTTGCATTGATAAATACCTTGTTTGGTGGAGATGAAAGCACCTTAAGTGTATCCATGTCGATGCTATTCGTTACTCCGACAGCCAGAAGCCGGATGCCCTGATCAGTGACCCTCTTGACGGCATCGCGGATCATATGTATTGGATACTCATAGGAGTCATTTCTCGGTTTTCCATCGGTGATGAGAATAGCCTGGTTTCTTACGTTCGGACGGTCCCCCCTTTCTGCGCTAAACACGGTCGATAGAAAGTCGAGGGCGGCTATTGTGCTCGTAGTACCACCAGTGTACCTTAAGTTGTCGATGGCTTTCAACAACGCCTGCTTGTCACTATATCTGCACAGAAAAGACACACCTGCACTTGTGTCATACAGCATGTTTTAACGGTAGAAGAAACATAGTAAACATGGTTATATATCCATGGCCAGTGCTTTTTTTCTAGAAAAAAAGGTTCCGGAACGCAACAATAATGGGCGGGCTAAAATCACGAGAAAAATGGGATTGGGGGTTGGGAGGGGTCTCAATAAACGCTGAAAACAGTTCAAAAACACTTAAATTAAATAAAAATAACTAAATTATTATTTTTATTATTTAAAAATATAAATTATTTTTTAGTAGCTGAAAATGGTGCCGGAACGCCGTTCCGGCGCGTTTCGGCTGAAAAAAAGCACTGTCCATGGCGTACCATGCAACTAGGCCAATGTGTATACTATAGGCCCTGTGCGTGTGCATCTACCCGTCTAACTGAGTTGGTGTTGGTTTGTCGAATTCATGACCCAGTGTTGTGCGTTTTGCCCATTGTCTAAAGTCATCAGAACTAAGCCTTAACCTTCGTAGGACGAAGCCCTTTTACGATACACGGAGGACGGAGTGGTGTAATTTTTTACCACAAAAACATATGTAAAATCTCGGCTCACAGGTAAGCTACAATAACAAATGAAGTGTCAATTGTAACATTTCCAACGTCAAGGAATCGATTTATCATAGTGGCGATAGTGTGGGAATACTACTTTCCAAGATAGCGGCCATATTGGCCGCCACAATAAAAAATGTGTATGTGGCAGCTCCTAGGTAAGCTACAATGACAAATGGAGCTTCAATTATAACATTTCCAAGGTCGAGAAATCGATTTATTGTAGTGGCGATAGTGTGGGAATACTACTTTCCATTGGAAAATGGCTGCCACTGAGGCCAGAAGGCAAATCTGCGATGGCCCTATAGGTAAAATTTTTCTTCATCGTATGTTTTACCATGTGCCAAATTTCATGCTTCCATCATCACGTGAGCAACTTTTACATCAAGGTGACAGACTAATTGGCAGTTTTAAGGTGAGGATATGTCGTCTTGCTAAAGCGTCCGCTAGGGGCGTAAATCACGAAAGAAAAAAATGGCAACAGCACTTTTTCCTTCAGAACTATCACATCATTGCCAAGATTCTACCCAAAATGTTTCTTCCCTTATATAAGCTGGCGGACTATTGATGTTACTGTTTAGATTAGAAACAAAAGAGTGTGTGGTATTAACGTTTTGAGGAAGACCTATAGAAGCGATTGTCATGCAGATTTGCAGTTCAGCTTAAAATCCGTACAAGCAACTCTCACTTAAGTGCCAACGGACGGACGAGACATACTCCTTGGACCTGCAGAACCATCTTGAATTAGATTCTATCTTCGACAGAGAAGTGGACCTACTGCATTAGAAACAATGGTGTGAACACATTCTAATTGTGTGTAGCGTACAGTTAGACTAGGCTAATGTGAAAGAGTTTCTGCATATACGTTATCTTTTGTAGAGAAATATGCCTTGTTGCGTGGTTAACAATTGATCGCCATGGCAACCGCTTTCAATCGACCTCCGAGAGAGAACGGTTCACCCTTGAAGTCCTTCGGCGGGTATGCTGCATACCTTTGAAGTTGCGCGAGGCAGATCTTCGCCGTATCGAGTCCCCCTCTCACACACCGTTGTCTATGTAGAGTTCCCTTCCATCTTTCTTCGGCCATCCTGTATGCAGCGTCTATCTGAAGTTGGGTGTGGAGTTTATTCGCCGCACAGAGTCTCCCCTCCCGCGCAACTCTTTATGTAGAGTCCCTTTCCCCTCCTCTTTCGGCTTGTATGCTGCTTCCCTTTGAAGTTCCACGACAAAAGAGAAGGTTTAATGGAAGCCACAATATTATTATTAGGGTGTCTTGTTCATGTTAATTTTCCGAGACATTTCGGGCCTCCCTGAGTTGCGGGCACCGTATTTTATCGTACCCAAGCGAATACTTTTCTTTAGCAGACCTTATTACAGTGTGTATAGACTTTGTGCATATGTGTTTTTATAGACTATGTATATAAGTGGTTGGCCCCCATATAGACGTATAATTGTGATTATGTTACTACTAGTGTATCATACCAGTGTTGCCTTGCATAATGTGTAAAAGCGAATGTATTCACAAAGTTGTCTATAAGATGCTTCAACTCAATATGCTGGCGATGCAGAAAATTCATTGGTCCTTGTATTGTATTGTATTGTATATTCGTTTATTCAATCAAACAACTGTCAAAACGCAGCTGTTAACAATAATTGAATTGAATTGAATTAAATTTTATGAGAACGGAATTCTCACTGGTACCTGTATCCTAACTGAATATTCATTGGCCCGAGTATGAGAATTGCAGATAAAATGAACTACTTTAAAGTCAGAGTCAGAAAGCACTGGAAATATTTCTTACGTCGTAAGGTTCCATTGAGGCCAGACGCTCGTCTCGAATACGACCATTGCGACCCTGACGTCTTTTATTCCAATCTTCATGTCGTTGACGATATCACGGATGAAAGCGCGAAGTTTTATCCAGTTGTCACAAGGTGGATTAACTACTCCATCGTCACATATGCTGCCCGATGCATCAACGACAAACGCCAAATCCATCTCATTGGTACACTCTGTATGAAGAAGTAAAAGAAGAAGAATTGGAGATAGAAAAAGCACTACAAGAACAGCAAGAAAAAATAGTTGAAGAAGAAGAGGTAGGAGAAGTAGCAGAAGAACAAGAAGAGGAGGAGGAGAAGGAGGAGGAGGAAGAAGAAGAAGAAGAAGAAGAAGAAGAAGAAGAAGAAGAAATAAACTTAGAAGAAGTGGGATAAGAAGAATGTAAAGAGGAAGAAGAGAAAAAGTGGGGAAGAAGAAGAGTAAGTCGAAAAGAAGAGAAATAAGTAGTAGCAGCAGGAGTAGTAGTAGTAGTAGTAGTAGTAGTAGTAGTAGTAGTAGTAGTAGTAGTAGTAGTAGTAGTAGTAGTAATCGGAGAAGGAAAAGATGTAGAGGATGAGGAAGAGGAAGAGGAAAATTAAGCTGAAAAAGAAGAAGGAAAAGTGCTGACCTGTTTGCTGAGGAAACAGAATAATACCAAAGCTGTGGAAATCGTGGATGATGGTCGTGTGGGATGGTGTATACGAGAGGAATCAAGATAGGCTTCAGGTTCAGCCAAGGTCACACCCCCTCTTGCCGTTTTTTTAAATATTTTATTAGTGATCCAATATCCACGTATTAAGTATATTGAGAGTATACTGTGCAGTTGAGGACAGGAAGATTTTATTTGTAGCACAATATCATGTCTACTGCTTCTTGTTGTTTATTTATCCATGTCTACTTCTTCTATTTCTTCTTCATGTTCTTCGTCTACTTCTTCTGACACGAATCATGATCTCCCAAGCGAATAAGGAATTAATAGGGTGTAGATCCGCGTAATCAAACCCGATCATTATGAAAAAAAAGGTTAAACAGCCACTGGCGTAAACTTGTCCAAAATATTGGGGGGGGGCACGGGATTTGAACACCAGAGGTGCAAAAAAGCAAGTTTTTCAAGATGAAAAATTGCTGTTTTTTATTTTATTTTGTTTTTGTTTTTATGGTTTTTGTTGTTTTGGCTGTTTTTAAGATTTTCGGATTTTGGAACATAAAAATCATGAAAAATTGGATGAACCAGAGCTCCAACTCAGTTTAATTCAGTTGCGATTTCCGAAAATTAAAAATCATTAAATCAATGTTATTAAAATAACTTCTAAAAAAAAAGAAATTTATTTTTTTAAACAAAAAAATTTTTGTGGTTTTCTTTTTTTGTGTTTAATACCAAAATCCGAGAGAAACTTTTTCACCTCTGGTCTTGACAGTCAGCAGAGGCTTCCGGTGGTACGATGATGCGTATGAAATGGGGCGTTTTGTTTACATGTAAATTTGTTTCATATTGAAGATATTAAAGGTGAAAATAAATCTTAGTTTTCATTATGACTTTATGATAGTATTTCAGTTCTGTGTCTCTGTTTTCCTGTTTCTGAAGAAATTTTTCTTTGTTGAAACATAGTATTTTAATATTTGAAGAAATTCTCCTCTCGATTTTGGGGATATTGCCCCGGCTCCTCAATTATTGAGGGAGGGCGTGCCCCGGCTGCCCCAGAATCTACGCCTATGTAAACAGCTGACATGGAGAACTTGTGACTCAGGAACAGAAGCCAAAATCTCTGATTTTAATCCTAATCGTTTGCGCAATCTCCGATTTTCAAAAGCGCCACTTTGAGGCTAAGAGCAAACAGAAGCTTATTCACGAGCGCTGCGTCGTATCCGAGGGGTTGTCCAGAGATCAATGTCCACTGGTGGTACGATTCTGGTTGCCAGAGAGACCAAAGAGGCAGAGTAGCGTTAACTGCGGCTTTCGCTGAGTTCTAGAAGGCTTGGAAGACGGAGGAGCAAACGGATTGTGGCAGGGCATATTTTAACTGTATAACTAGTGGGATTTAGGATTTGTCCCAGTAGTGAGGCTGATTTGTCCCAGGCAATGTATGTTTAAAGTATAAATATTGGGACAAATGTTGGAGGAGTTTTAAGATTTGTCCCAGTAGTAAAATGAAAAATAAAAAAAAAGTAGGCCTAAGTAGATTTGTTTTGGGAGATGAATTCCTAAAAAGGGTCATCAAGGTTTTTTAGGGGAGAGGAATTCCTAAAAAAGGTCATCAGATTTTTAGAGGGATGATTTAACAAAGGAAGTCATGAAAGTTGAACGTTTTGTGGGATGAATGACTAAAAAAAGGTCATCAACTTTTTTAAAGATGAAATGAACTAACTTTTCGTGTAAAGATGGAATTCCCAAAAAAGTCGTTAGATTTTCCAACGCGGAAGAAATTTGTTCCAGTGTAAATTTCTTAAAATATGCACTGGATTGTGGTAGGGGTTTTTGAATAGATGAGTCTTCAATTTGAAGTTAAGGCATTAAGTATATCGTTTCGTATCTACAAATTCATAAAGTGGGTCGATGATTTAATGAATTAATGACGGTATTGGTGGAGGAACTGAGAAATGCAGGGGAAGTTTGTTCCAGAGTTGAGGTGCAGTGCGGGTTTTTCATCCGCCGTCTGATACAGAGTTGACTGATGAGGTGAGTATTTGCAGCAATAAGAACAAACGAATCTTTTGTATAGACTTCCCCAATGCCGCCCCATTCCCCGAATGAGCTAAGACCAAGAACACACAGTTTCCTCCTCCCCGCTAGGGATGATAGTAATTTTGTAGCTCGAGTTTAATTCAAAAACATCCGCTGAATAATATACTTTCAACCTCTACCTTTGCCGTACTTCAAATTATATTGCTTTCAGTTCATTTTTCATAATTCCTTAAGTACCATAGGCCTAACTTATGATAAGTAGTTATTATCTGTCATGAGTTGCGATTTTTTCAGTTTGATGTTGCTTGATAAGTGAAATTGATTGATTGATTGATTGATTGACGTAAATATATGGATTCAGGATTGAGAATACTATGTAGCTTAGTAGTACAATATAATCACACACTGAAGACAATGAGGATAAAGCATATGATATGAAATTCGAGGGCCTGAAATGTGAGGATTTAAGGAATTGTATTTGCAATTACTGGTTTCAGTGTCGCCGGTTTCTTATGCACAAGGCGCACCAATCAGGTCAAGACTGATATTTATTGAATAAAAAATATGTATTCATTGCTTATTTATTTGTAGCATTCACTGCGCACCCAATGTCAATAAGTTCAAAACTGAAGCACAAGACATTTGTACGAGAACAACTCGTCAAGGTTCGTTAGTTCAAGGAGTTCGTTCAGCAAGCTCGGACCCGCAACAGTTGGATTACTGACACAGACCAGTGTTAACTAGTGGTAAGACATTAACGAATACCTGTGCGTGTGTCCGCTTTGGTTCCGATGATCGCCAGAGAGCAGACTTGGATCATCAGCAGTATACGAAGGAGTGGCATTGGCATCATTTTATCTAAAAAAGAACCGAGTAGCTTGTTATGTATTTGTGAATATATCGCGCCTTCATCCATTGCAAAAGGCATTAGCCGATAGCGCACCAAAACCAACCGAAGTCAATATCCAGAAGATCTCTCAGCTCAGACAGAGTGGTAGTCTTTAGTGGATATATATATATATATATTTATATATATATATTTATTTATTTATATATATATATCGAATGCATGTAGTCCTGAGTATGTATATAGGCATTACTATAGCGCCTTTTGTGTACCTCACAAGACGCTTAGAGCGTCCGTTTCTGTAGTTTAGGTGAGCATAGCTTTCATGGGCCAGCGGTTGACAAATAAAATACAACTGCTCATGATTTTGGCGAATATCGACACCGGCATAATAGAGTTCACAGATAAAAATTAATGACATTGAGTAAATGAGAAACCATGTGCCCTTGTAACACAAATAATGACTTAGCTTGAATTTTTTTTGCATAGGTCATATAAAACAGTCTGTATAGTCCCAAACTGTTGGCAAGTATCGCCATAACAAGCGCTTACCTGCAAGCGACACCATAAATTTTTTACGGGACCAATTGGAAGCTCGTGCAGGATTCCTATGAGAAATTTAGATCCCGTATTTGAGGAAAGCAACGTCAACGGCCCTGGAACGTTTTGCACCCCGAAGCCGAATGGATGGAACACTCGGCCTGTAGGATTCGAACCTCAACTGAGGAGGTCATTGTGTAGGGACCTTTGAGCATGTCCTTCACTCACACTTGTTCAGAGCCATCGATGCTCTCTAGTCTGATCGTGTGTTCACCTCTGAAGGTTTGAAGGAGGGAGATACCAAACGCAGTTGTATTGCATATTGTATTGCGTTGGCAGTGATAAGATCGAAGTCGTTAAACAGTAGAAGAAGAAGAAAAAAAATTAGGAGAAGGACTTCAAGGGTGAACCGTTCTCGCTCGACCGTCGATTGAAAGCGGTTGCCATGGCGATCAATTGTTCCCCAAGGAACAAGGCATATTTCTCTACAAAAGATCACGCATATGCAGAAACTCTTTCACATTAGCCTAGTTTAACTGTACGAATGTGTTCACACCATTGTTTCTAATGCAGTAGGCCCACTACTCTGTGCTAGCTACCTGTCGAAGAAAGAATCTAATTCAAGATGGTTCTCCAGGTCCTGGGGTTGGTCTCGTCCGTCCGTTGGCACGTAAGCGAGAGTTGCTTGTACGGATTTTAAGCTGAACTGCAAATCTGCATGACAATCGCTTCTATAGGTCTTCCTCAAAACGTTAATACCACACGCTCTTTTGTTTCTAATCTAAAGAGTAACTTCAATAGTCCGTTAGCTTATATACTGATTGGGCTTCACGTTTTCTAGTTTTCTCAACTTCAAAACTTACTTCTTTCAAATTGCTTATACAATACTAGATGTTTTCCCGTCCTAAGACGTGAAATTTATTACGACCTTCGTATTTTAAAAATTTGTTAAAATGTCATCATAAACAATGTTTTGCGTGTCCGACCGTCATCCATGATGACGTTCGAAAGTGTTGCGATTAAATGTAAAACTGAAGTCTCACCTTTTCAAACTCTCCTACCATGACTCATCTGATCCTCCGCCTTCCAATTATTCTCGCCGTAAACGACACCCGTCTTGGCAGCTGCTCTGCCTCTCCTGATCTGGTACCCTGGAAATCGGACTTGGATCTCTTTTGGACTACTCTCTGGAACCCCTCTGATTTGGTTTGGCCTTCTGGAAACCGGACTCGGACCTCTCTTGGACCACTCTCTGGAAACTCCCTCTGATCTGATGTAGCGCTCGTGGATAGACTGGTGACCTGCGCTTGGCCTTCGAGTGGCGCTTTAGAAGTTTGGAGATTACGATTACGATTACGATTAGGCCTACGCGATTTTCTATAACGACCGTATGGCCTCGACCCTGCTCATTGTTCAATGATTTGATCGGGTGAGATCCTTCACCACCACTGTCCGTTTGAATAGGCGCCATGCCATTTAAAGTCCCCGTGTAGTCAGAAGATCGTAAAACGTGCAATAAAAATTAAGAAATTCTTTCTCTGAGGATTGCATATGCCTATATATTATACTAACGAACAAACTGAGACGGCTATAGAAAGTCGAACAATTAAAATAATCATAATATTGCCTGTGTGGCCTAATGTAGGCTTTTTAGAACTTTGAATTATAGTAGGTCGCTATTTGTAAACATCGTCGCTGGTCATGAATATTGATTATTATTTTTGAAGCTGCCAGAGCCAGTGACGTCACAATTAAGCTATTACTATTATTAAGCCGAAACAATTGGTCGTCATGGCGAGCGGTTCATGAATATCCAGTAACAGTGCGCATGCGCGTTACTTAGCGTAACATGCAAAGGTGGACACAGCCTGCCTGCTGCTTATCCGCCTCTCCTCCTACCAGCGACGCCTGCCTGCTTCTGCGCCAAGTAGGCAGTTGCAATGTGGAAGTAGACTGACCAGGTCGGAACTTGAGGGGGTGTTGGGCCATCCATTTAGGCCCACAAAGAAATGAGTGAAAAAATTGACCAGGGAAAACAGGCAAACTAACAAACAAACCAGCCAAGCCAGCTGACATACTCGTCCGCCCGCACAGGTGCGACGGGGGTGTGTCTGTCGCCAAAGCCCGTGACCAAAGTACGGCCAAAATGCGTTCAAAGATAGACAAAACGGCCATCAGAGACCAACCAGCATGAAACCACACTTTCAGCGAAAACATTAATTGAAAACATCCGTGCAGAAACAGTGCAAACATCGGATTAAAACCAAATTCGAAACTTTCCAAATGTGTGTGCCGCCATCATGTCGAGCAGACGTTCCAGTTAATATTATTAACATTATTGTTTGTAATAATGGGTCTATCATTATAGGCCTACTATAGTAATTACCATTCCCACTGTCTTTGTCTTTGTGCCGTCGGCTCTAGGAGCCCTAGCGATCGTCATGCCACACAGTCTCCGTTGCCGTCTTGCTACTTCTCCCAGTAGCCCTTGAGTCGCGCTTTGGCCTGGGAGTCCCACCTCAGCGCTCCGGCCTGGGAGTCCCTCCATCCGCGACCATCGGCGTGGTTTGGTGTGTGGCATGACGATTTTCTTGGCATGATTAACAGGGGTGGTTTGCCATTGCCTTCCCCTGGTTTTGCCTGCCGTGCCCGTTCGTTCCCCCTCCTAGGAAGAGTACTTCCTAGGAAGGGTACTAACGGTCCGCACCACGAGAAGGTGGGCACGGAGGACTTTGGTTCACCAGCCCAGGTCGGATCCGAGTCTACGCTCATCAGAGTCGTCGGTCAGGTCGCCTCCCTGCTTTACTCTGTACCAGAGTGACTGGTGAACCTTTGCGGACCATTCCCACTACATGTGTAAATAACTCGAAGGTCCAGTTGCTCGAAACCCAGTTCACAATCTCTTAAAGATAGTGGGTACTGGAACGAGAAAATCATTCGAAAGCAGAGCAGCATTCAGAAGACTGGTCAGATTGTCTGTAACCGTAGCACTATCAAGTGACCATCTAGCTCCGGGATTCTAAACACGGAAGGAGGGAATAAAAGCAAAGTTGCGTCCACTTGAAAACGTGAGCGTTCTCTGTGACTTGTCTAAAGCTTTGGAATTCACTGCCCAATTCTCTGCGTTCTTTCAGTGCTTTTAAAGGCCAATCAGGTCTAAATGTAAGCATCATCTGTTTAAACTTGCCTGTCCACCGAAGCCTTCTCCGATCCATCGGATTTTGACATGGCTTCCCCGAGAGAAGCCAGGTCTATTAATTCTGTAACTTGCGCATTATGATTACGGCGTTATAATTATATTATATCGAATACTACATAATTCTTAAATCAGTTGTCCTTCTTAGAAGTCTACATCGGGTGAAGCTAACAGCATCTCCATGGTTAAAGTCAGATGCATTCATTTTAGTATCAAGCCATTTAATACGACGACTTAAATATCTCACAAAAAGCGATATTAGTTACCAACTGCGAATGGGGTACGCTGGTAGATCTGTTATTCTTCTCAGGATACAACCGATGAAATCAGACGCTGCACGCGGATCCGTTGAAGTCGATTTCACCAAAATTCAACAATGCAGCGAACTGTGAACTGTGACTGGTTTGCCTTCAAACTGATCTGTAAGCAACGTATCAGTCTCCTCGCTCTCTCTGCCTGAAGTGCAGAGGCTTATATAGCATTTCAATCGCCTCTGACGTAACGCAATGTGTTGTTGTTATTGCATCTGTAATTGTAAGAACACGTATAGAATGCTGCACGAAGCGAGACAAGTCTCTAGCCTTAATTGCGTCTTAGCATTAGATTTCCATAATAGTGTTGTATGACGTGATTATTGTTGATGCTGACCTGAGAATAACAAAAATATTAAACGAAGGCGTGGAGAAGGTGGTCTTTGACGCCATGACAAACAGCTATAGCGTTCCAACGGGGATACGGAAATTTCGCCCCCGACATTTCGCCCCCGGGAAGATTCGCCCCCCGCTTCTAATCTTAGTTACATTTTCATCATAGATCCCGCTTCTAGTCTTAGTTGTATTTTCATCGCTAATCCGGCTTCTAGCCTTAGTTACATTTTCATCATAAATCCCGCTTCTAGCCTTAGTTACATTTTCCTCATAGATCTCGCTTCTAGTGTTCAGGGGCGAAACTTCCGGGGGCGGGGGGAGGCGAAATGTCGGTGGCGAATCTTCCGGGGGCGAAATGTCCTAGGCCAACATGCGATACGTTGACGCACGAGGGTAATAATAATAATGACTAGTGTATAAATCGGCCCTGGTTGCTGCTCTGAACAAATTGGCTTCGAACAACCACTAAAGAGAACAACCTTTGAGCATGATCTGATCAGCTCGAAGCAACTGGAATAACTTTTCACGGAAAACACTAGCATTAGAGGCATTCCATTAAGTTTCCTCCAACAAGTTATTGACACTTGGCCAAAATATGAGAACTACAAGTTAATCAAGGGCACTCAAGGCCAATTAATGAGTTGTGAATGACATAGCAATGCGTGGAGTAGCACTCATCGTATCGTATTTGGAGAGTTGTATAGCGCAGCTCACAGCTTAGGCCTCTCAGCAGCGCGCCCAGTGCGGAAGCTCCGAGAGAAGATAAAGGTTTTAAGCATGGAAAGGGATGTAGGAAGAGATCCGGAAAGTAAGGTTACCCGTAGAGAGGAAGGAAGGGCATTCCACAGGGAGGGCTCTGTGTTGTTAAAGGATCTAGTTTGAGCTAGAGTGGTCCTGGAACCCGGAACAAAGAGGACACTCATGGACGAGCATAACATGCTTCAAACAAAATAACGAAGATCACAGGCAGTTTCTGCTGTTTGTTGTGTAGGAATATCGTAACAGATATCTAGACAGGAAAAAAACGACACTTATCCATTGATGTATGAGCATGAAGCACGATTTATTTGAAAAACGATTATAATTCTAAAATAATGATGATAATAATAAATGTTTTAATTTAAACGCTGTATTCAACAACAGGACGATTTTAATTCTAAAATAATAATAATAATAAATGTTTTAAACGCTGTATTCGACAACAGGACTATTCCGATAGTTATCATCAACTAGCCGCAAGCCTCGCATCTGCTGTTTTAAATAGAGTCAATTACAGTCGATCAGTGTATAATGAAGAATAATGTGCTTTTGTAGATTTTTAAACCTATTGTACAGGTGGTGCGTAAATAACCTGTCATTCAGGAACGTCATTTCAGCTTTTTCAGAGGGCAGGGACGTCATTTGAGATTTGCCGGGGTACTTGGCCAGTTGGTTAAGTTTTGCATTTAGTCTAGATGTGGAAAACTGTTAAGTCAAGCCCCTATGGTCATGTTGCTGTATAGGCCAACAGCATTACGCATGATGGAGCTGTATGACGTGGTTTCTATAGATATAGATATGTAGTGGGTAAACTGGGGAGAGAGAGACAAACAGAGAGACAGAGACACACACACACAGAGAGAGAAAGAGAGAGAGAGACAGACAGACAGACAGACAGACAGACAGACAGACAGACAGACAGACAGACAGACAGAGAGTATTGTGGAGAGGAGAGAGAAGGGGAGAGTGGAATGAGGGAAGCCTATAGCTTAAGGGCTGGAAAACGGCAGAGGATGACTAAGTAGGCAGATGGAGTTACTATCTCCAAATATGGTAAGGAGTTGGCCTTATATGGACAGACTTCGGCTGCCTAAGTCAGAAGGTTGGCCCCTGAAACGGTCGGTCGGTCAGCCGAATAGAGGACAGACCTACTCGGCAGGTTCAACATCCAACCACCGTTACAACTTGGTGGAGATGCCGGCGGTTCGACTCCGATCCGTGCCAATGGCCGCTGCCGTCCTTCTGCTGACTTCCTCTATCGCATCGCCATCCGCCATGCCGTTTGGCAGGCCTATGCTGAGGGAGGTGACACGGAGAGCGAAATCAACACTACGACAGTCGACAAGGTCTGACGAACATCGTCCTTATTGTGAGTACTGGACGCAACCGTGGTCAGACCAGCTCTTTCTGCTGTCCATGGCCTAGCGACGTTCTTGACATTTTCATCCGAAAAGTGAGCGCTCGCCATCGGACTCTTTCTGAACCTCTGCACCCTTATCCGCTTCACAGCTCATCGTCTGCCGTAAGTTCAGATTAATATATCGCCGCAAAATCATACTTATTCGTCGTGGGCTTATTTCTTTCGATCATCCATTTGCGACTACTCGGAAAATCCAGACGCTCAAATCTTCATATGCCACTTGGACGGAAATGCATGACAATAACAAGTTAGAATAACGTTGTAATTGTAACTGTAGGCCCTATGTGTTTCAGAATTAGTTGTTAGATGATCGCATGTTTATTTTTTTAAACGGACTTTGACTTTTTATTCTTTTAGTAGATGTTATTATTTTCATCATCACTTTTCGTTATAATGGTATCCGCTGCATCATCTTAGCTAGGTCAGTCGGCACTGGGTTTGGTTACCCTGCCGCTTAGATACGTGCGTGCGGCTGGGCGTTATAATAAGAATACCGTACCCCTACAGCGCAGACGTAGCCCAAGGCCCAGCAGCCTCAGCCCCAGTGCGAACTTCTGTTTAATGGTAAAAGAACACAACCCGCACGAAGTATTTGTTCAAGTAGTGTCACTTGCATCCAATGCTGCTAGGCCAACGTCTACGTTAACCTGTATGTCCACTTGTTTAGTATAAGCTGTTCACGAAGAAACGGTGGAATGTTTTAATATGTATGTGACCTAACGCCACCATATCATGTACATTGAACCTCAATAAGCAGCAGAAAATTAATGATCACCGCATTCGAAGGCTTGTGTAATTTTGTGCAAGGTTAACGGGGCAGCCCTTTTGCGGGAACACTATGCTCAACCAGTGCAGGCCTTAGGATATTTCGGGTCCCGTGCAGAGTATATTGTACGGGCCCCCATGACACATGTCAGATTGTTTTTCATTGCTAATCATTTTATTTTAGTAGATTGTTAGCAAGTACAATAAGTCAAATTTAACTATACACGAGAATTTTGGGATATAGAGGAAGTTGACTTTTATTTTATTGACGAAAGAGAAGATTTAATCGAAACCATGATATTATTACTATAGGGTGTCTTGCTCATGTTAATTTTCTGTGACATTTTCGGGCCACCTTAAGTTGCGGGCCCCGTACATGTTCAGAGCAAATTAAGCGTATAATTGATTAATCCAACAGCAAGTGACTGTCAGTGTTCAAATAATATAATAATGATAATCTTTTTCTTTATTAATTCAACCCGACAAACGCATTAAGATTACTGTAGCGGATTTGGGCGCTGCATAAATGATAATGAACCTAATTGAACCTAAAGGGGTCCCAGGGAGGTCCACACGGGGTCCCAGGTACCTCACAGAGGATCTTGGCGCGATTTGAGGTACCTCACTGAGGTCATGGGCGGAGCTTAAGAGGGCTCCCACGATAGAGGCCTAGGGATCCCAGGTACCTCACAGAGGTCATGAGCGGGGCCTAAGGGTTCTGGCGCGAATTCAGGTACCTCACAGAGGTCATGGGCGGAGCTTAAGAGGGCTCCCACGATAGAGGCATAGGGATCCCAGGTACCTCACAGAGGTCATGGGCGGAGCCAAAGGGTCTTGGCGCGAACCGAGGTATCCCACGGAGGTCCATGGGCCCGGCTAAAGGTTCCATGTAAAGAGACATAGGGATCCGAGGTACCTCACTGAGGTCCATGGGCGGAGCAACCCGAGAGGAGGGGTTGGAGTAGGGGCTGCGATGGGGGTTGTTGGCGCCACAAACCCATATAAAAGGGGGCTCGCGCAGGGCTCTGGGCGTTCTGTTGGGGTTTTGTTCTCGGGTTTGGTAGTGCAGTTCTGTGAGTTGACCATAGCGTTGTCGGTAGTTCTATAGTTTTGTTCGTTCATTTTGTCCGGAGTATTTGCGTGCTTTGGGCTTGCGAGTATTGTGTGCGTTGAGTGTGATCGTAATTGAGGCTGTTTTAAATCTTATGAATCGATCTGGAATATATTTTGTCTGGCGAGAGCCTAAAGGAAATTCAGTTCATTTGGATAATAAAAGAAAAGTGTTTCACAAATTACTCGTCTGATCACATATGTTCAAGAAGTCGGTCCGTCAGACTTGCCTAAGCCCTTCGACAAAAATCGGAGGCCTTATCCACGCGTAGCTGCAGTAGGAATACCATCACCACTGCCGCGCCTGACAAGAGAGAGAGAGAGAGACCCAGAGAGACAAAAAAATTTTCGCCACATTACACTGAGACATGTTCAGAGCAAATTAAGCGTATAATTGATTAATCCAACAGCAAGTGACTGTAAGTGTTCAAATAATATAATAATAATAGTCTTTTTCTTTATTAATTCAAACCGACAAACGCATTAAGATTACACTGAGACATGTTGTCGTGGTCTACGCGGGTGCATGCATCAAGGGAAGAAAACCGACGCGTCAACAAGCTTGTTTACAACGCACGGAAAATTCTGCAACAAGCTGTCAACATTAATTCGGTGCATGCAACAAGGATATACGTGTTCAGTAGGACTTTCCAGGGAAAAGTACAGTGACGTCACAGAACGTTCTGGAATCCGGGAGAACTCTATATAAGATAGACCTGCTGTACATTAAGGGCCTTTTGACGAAGATTTGTAAACGTTGAAACATTGATCGTATAACGTTCAATCGAGACCAGCCAACCTGTGTGCTGTCTACGATTGTGATATTTGATAGACGAGTTGACTTACTCTACACTTAATCGACTTTATTTTTAAATAAAGATCTTTTAATAGTTCCTTCGTTGGTTCGTCGTTGCGATCGAAGGAGTCGACCGCGACATTATTGGTGTCAGAAGTGGGATCATCGGTGTTGGATCCGGTGAAGAAGACGCGAGCCGACGGAGGAAGGAGTCAACCCGGAGGATCAAGAGACGGTCTGTTCCAGACAGCGAGCGGATCGAGACGCCTTTCTACCGTGGGAGACGGGTGAATCGGCATACGACAGTCGGACGGACGAAGTGCGTCGTTCGGCTGAGACAGCAGAAGACAGCAGTCAACATACGGGTAAGATCCTAGGTGTTGTCGTGGCTGAGAAGGAGAAAAGAGAGTGGAGTTGCAGCCGAGTGGGAGGCAGCCATTATTTCTCTTTCAATATCTGCTGATTATTTCTTTGAAATTTGATCCATTGTTGTGATCGAGGCCAGACTTGCGTGAGCTTGTATAGTTTTTGCGTACTTGGCGAGTGTACTTCTTTGGATACTGAATAAGTGCACTTTGGGTTGTGGAATTTTCCTTTTGTGTGGCGGGTTTGCCGCGTGGTGTCTGTTTTTTGTTGTTGATTGTTGTTGACTGACTGTTTGTAAAAATGGAAGCGTTGACAACAGAGATGCAAGCAAATATTCGCAAAATGTCGTCTGAGCGCCTTAGGGTGTATCTTATGAAGGCAGGAAGGGACGAAGATGATGTTATGTCATGGGATCGAAATCAATTAATGGAAGAATGGGCCATGGAGATTGGAAAAGAGGAAGAGGAATTTAAGGGTAGTCCAATATCTCCAACAGGAGTGGATTACGAGCTGCAGAAGCGCCGTCTGGAGTTCGAAATCCGTAAATATGAAGAACAAAGGGAGGACCGGAAGGAGAAGGAAGAAAGGGAGGAAAAGAGGAGAGAGGAAGAAAAGAAGGAACGGAAAGAGAAGGAAGAAAGGGAGGAAAAGAGGAGAGAGGAAGAAAAGAAGGAACGGAAAGAGAAGGAAGAAAGAGAAAGGGAGGAACGGAAGGAGAAGGAAGAAAGAGAAAGGGAGGAACGGAAGGAGAAGGAAGAAAGGGAGGAAAAGAGGAGAGAGGAAGAAAAGAAGGAACGGAAAGAGAAAGAAGAAAGAGAAAAGAAGGAACGGAAAGAGAAAGAAGAAAGGGAGAGGAAGGAAAAGCAGGAAGAACGAAATGTTAGAGATTCTTTAGCAAGTCGTACTAAGCGTTATAGTGATGCCCTTAAGAATATTCTTTGGAAATTTCCTTCCGACCCTATAGAAATTCCAGGTTTCTTTGATCACTTGGATGGTTTGTTTAATGTGTATGAGGTGGATGAAGATGTTAGAGCAAAATTATTGCTAGCCATTTTAAGTGAAAGAGCTAAGGCATTAACCATGCGCCTTACTGAGGCACAGCTCCATGACTACAAATTCCTGAAGGAGTTTTTGCTACGGGAGTTTAAGATAAGCCCTTCAAATCTTAGAGCCCGATTTTGGTCGTTGCACAGAGCATCGGACGAATCATTTACGATCTATTCATCCAAATTGCGTGTGGCTCTTATGTATTATTTGAAAAGTAGAAAGATAACTGATGAGTTTGATAAACTTGTAAGTTTATTGGTTGCGGATCGGCTTAAGGAGTCCTTGTCGAAGGCTTGTTTAGATTATATCTTGGCCCAAGAAAAAGAGGAGTGGTTGAGCTGTGAAGACATAGCTAATGCGGCTGACATTTATGTAGCGTCGCATGATGGTGGGAATGACTTAGTATGCCGTAGTCATCCGACACCGAAGTATAACAATTGGACGAGAGGTCAACCACATGTTCAAGTCAATAACCAGACAGCTCAACCCAAGTCTCCCAAACCGGAATTAAGGGGTGAAGCCAAGATAGGTGCGAGGGTGTCTCAGGAGGAGGCCAAGGTAAAGGGTCTCTGTTTCCTATGTCATCAGAAGGGTCATAGGGCAAGGGAGTGCCAGACCAAACCAAGTTCTAAAAAGGTGAGTACTTGTATATTTGGGAACCCAACTGAAGAAGTGATCGACTTAGTTGTTGAGAAGGTCAACGTGTTGCATGAGATACCTGAACAGGTAAAGCAAGGGAATTTATTGGATAATTCTAAACCAATAGGGTTGGAAACTGCTGTAAGGGTATACGAGAATAGTATTGATGGATTACACGAGAGGTCGTATATCAATGTACAGATTGAAGATCTCCCTTCTCAGCCAGCATTATCTGATTCAGGAGCAGAAATTTGTTGTATTGATAAGAAATTAATTGAGTCACTAAACTTACCCGTGATTAAACGGATTAATATAATTGGTTTTCATGGAGAAGGATGTAAGGCAGATGTAGTATACCTACAAATGAAATTAGCTAATTCAATGGAAGGAACGACAAACATTGCGCCATCTTTGTGCGTCATGTTCGCTGCAGTCCCTGAACTAAATGAACGGGTTATTCTGACACCCCATGTTGTGGACCTATTAAGGGATAGTTCGCAATATGTAGTGATGGTAGCTGGCGTAGATCGATGTGTACAAATAAATAAAGGGGCAGAAGAAGATAACTTAGAAGTTAATATCGAGAAAAGTAACAGCAACGAATCCTTGCCGTCAGAAGTGAATGAATATTCTCAGGAGCAACTAGTTGATGATTCAGATAATTTTCTTGATGTTGAGTCAACAGAGTTCAAGTCTGATGAGGGAGTAGCGAATAATGATACTTTATTGCGTGAGCAACAGAATTGTCACAATCTTATATCTTGCTGGCAACAAGCGAGACAGAATAAAAATAATTTCTTTATAGATAATAACCTCCTGTACCACAAAGGGGAAATTATGGGACATAAGGTTAATCAATTATGTTTACCGGAAGATAGAATCGAGGTTGTCTTGCGAGTAGCACACGATGCCCCATGTGCTGGGCACATGGCTTTTAAGGCAACGAGAGCCAGGATCAAATTAAACTTTTGGTTTCCAAGAATGGATGAGAGGATTCGCGAATATTGTGCGTCTTGTCAAATTTGTCAACTAAGAACTCCAGTTAAAGTGGCAGATCGAGTCCCGATCACTCCTATTCCGAGGGCGGATGAACTCTGTTTTAACCATCTAAATATGGATTGTATTGGCCCTATGGTAGTGACTGGAGAATCCAACAAATCGAAACCCCAGTACAATTATGCTCTGGTTCTGGTGGATAAATTTTCTCGTTGGCCGATGGCGTATCCTCTTAGATCGCTGAATGCAAAGGGAGTTTGTGAAGCTCTGTTGCAAGTTTTTACAACTTTTTCTATTCCAAGGATCATCAGTTCTGATTGTGGTACCAACTTTACCAGTCGTTTGACGAAAGAATTCTTGCGGCGAATGGGTTGTAGTCCCAGATTTAATACCCCTGGACATCCTGAGGCAGCTGGATTGGTTGAAAGATGCAACCAAAGCTTGAAAACCATGATCTTTAAGCTTGCTCAATCTGATCCTCGTGGATGGCACCAATTGTTACCGTTTGTTCTGTGGAGCCTTAGAGAAAAACCTTCAGGCACGACTCATATTTCGCCATTCACTATGGTTTATGGAACTCTTCCTCGGGGTCCACTTAGTGTGTTGAAGGAATCGTGGGCTGGCGAACGAAAAGTACCTCTTAACTTAGGTAAATCACCCGAAGAGTATCTCCAATCACTGAAGGAAAACCTCGAATTCGCGAAAGTTTATGCAGATTACTATAGTGATATAGAAACAAAGCGGTATGCAGATTATTATAACTTGCGTAGTACTGACAGAAAATACGAAGTTGGAGATAAAGTAGCAGTATTAGCACCAGATTTTGGTAGTTCTAAATTTTATAGTCGATGGCAAGGACCTGCTACCGTAGTCAAGGTTAAATCCCCATATTCTTATATAGTAGAAATAGAGGGAAAACAAAGACATTTACACGCAAATAAGATCAAGCGATACCATGAACGACTCGAACAAGCGATGATCAATAGCTGTTCAGTAATTGTTGATCAAGATGAAGAATTTGGTATAGTAGAGGTTGTAGATCAGGAAGAACGTGAACAAATAAGCCCGAGTAAGCGAATTGATCCTCTGATTATAGCGCATCTTTCGCAAGAGGAACAGAAGCAACTTTTTGAAGTTTTGGATCGGCACTCGGCAGTATTTGTGGATAAACCTGGGTATTGTCCAGTATTAGAACATGAGATTAAGATAACTCATGATTTCACTCCTAAGCGTTTAAGGGCATATAAAGTACCTGAGCTACTTAAACCTGAAGTACAACGCCAGATAGAAGAAATGTTGGCATTAGACATCATTCGACCATCGAAAAGTGAAATGGCCAGTCCGGTAGTTTGCGTTTTAAAGGGACCCAAAGGTCAAAATGGCGTTCGATTGGCAATTGATTATCGCCATGTTAACAAATATTCTCTAGGTGATTGTTACCCGACCCCAGACATTGCTGACATCTTACAAAAGGTGGGACGGGCAAAGTTTATTAGTGTTTTCGACGCGAAATCGGGGTATTGGCAAATTCCAGTTCGGAAAGAACATCGATGGCTTACGGCATTCGTATGTGATGCAGGACTTTTTGAGTTCACAAGAATGCCGTTTGGACTCAAGTCCGCTAGCAATACCTTTATTCGTGCTATGACCCAAGTTTTACATCCAGTGCGAAGTTTTACCGAACCATTCGTCGATGATATGGCAGTGGTTTCAATGAATTGGAATGACCATTTAGAACATCTAGAGAAATTCTTGCAAACTATTGAGGAAGCAGGACTCACTTTGAATTTAAGAAAATGTAATTTTGCACAAAACAAAATAAAGTTTGTTGGCCATATAGTAGGGTCAGGTTGTATTGAACCTGATCCAGGTAAGATATCTACGATCAATGATATCCATCCTCCAACAACAAAGAAAGAAGTTAGAAAGGTTATGGGTTTTTTCAGTTACTTTCGAAATTTTATACCTGCTTTAGCTGAAAAAGCACGGGTAATAACTGATTTGACACGAGATAACATACCTACGAAGGTGCCTTGGGAGCAAAAGCATCAAGAAGCACTAGATAAGTTAAAGGATGATCTCAGTAAAGCTACACAGTTGCATACCATTGATTTCACTAAGGAATTTGGTTTAAGTGTTGACGCAAGTGCCACCGCGGTCGGGTGTTGCTTGTTTCAGTGGACCGAAGAAGGTCAAGAAAAACCAATTGCTTTTGCTAGCCTTAAACTTACAGATACACAGATGCATTGGTCTACAATTGAGAGAGAGGCTTTCGCAGTAATTTGGGCACTTAAACGATTCAAGTCATGGATATTTTTATCAAAGATAATCATTTATTCAGATCATAATCCTTTGTCTTATCTCACAGATGCAAGCCCTAAGAGTGCGAAACTGACTCGTTGGGCGTTAGCATTGCAAGAGTTTAACGTGGACTTTCGATATCGTCCTGGACGTCAGAACACGGTGGCTGATTTCCTCTCTCGGTTGTGACTCGGATGGTGAAGGGGGGGGGAATGGCCCGACACACAAGGATCGAGCCCGCAAATTGTATAGATAAATTGACTAACTGATGTGTTTTGTTTTGTTTGTGTATGCTGTGTCGAGATGGAGTCTGGAGGCCCGGCTTGATCGTGATGACCCGTTCGGGATGGTGCTGAAGACGTGTCATCATCTGAGGGCGGAGGGAATGTCGTGGTCTACGCGGGTGCATGCATCAAGGGAAGAAAACCGACGCGTCAACAAGCTTGTTTACAACGCACGGAAAATTCTGCAACAAGCTGTCAACATTAATTCGGTGCATGCAACAAGGATATACGTGTTCAGTAGGACTTTCCAGGGAAAAGTACAGTGACGTCACAGAACGTTCTGGAATCCGGGAGAACTCTATATAAGATAGACCTGCTGTACATTAAGGGCCTTTTGACGAAGATTTGTAAACGTTGAAACATTGATCGTATAACGTTCAATCGAGACCAGCCAACCTGTGTGCTGTCTACGATTGTGATATTTGATAGACGGGTTGACTTACTCTACACTTAATCGACTTTATTTTTAAATAAAGATCTTTTAATAGTTCCTTCGTTGGTTCGTCGTTGCGATCGAAGGAGTCGACCGCGACACATGTTCAGAGCAAATTAAGCCGAAGTTTCAGCAGGAAGGATCACCACACGCGGAAGTGGCTTTCTTCCCCTTCTCTTAGGAGGGATTTTGGGGAAAGGCAGCATTGCGTTGTCACTGAAACATTTGTCGAGATGTTTTCTCATTTCTGAAGGCTCACCGAAGTCAGCATCCAGCGTGGCAGAATCTGAAGCCATTTCAAAGGCATACGCAGCTGCGAACAGCCCACACGAAGAAAAGTCCTTTTGCTTCTGGCAGGGGAGGACTTTAACGTGTAGGTTCCCCGATGTTGTTAGGTGCCTTGTGTAGAGCTGACGCAACTGTCGGGCGAGATTTTCCGAGATGTTCGTATGTAAACTGTCTATAAGGATGACTGATCCACCCACTGACCCGGACGCAACCCAGTGATGATTGTCATAATTTTTTTATAGTATTTGAACAGATTCTGTCACTACCGGTGAAAATCCGTCTGCAGCCTGCGCCAAAAGTGTGAATTGGTGGTCTGTCCCAAGCGACCTTGCCACCAAGGCATTCGTGGCATCCGCATGGTGGTCACTCAACCACGATCCGTCAGTAGACAGAACTTGTTTGTCTTCCATGGTCAGGTTCAGATCGGACACCCACATGACAGTTGGAGCCCTTGTATTCGGTGGAGTTGTATAAGACGGTGAGTGTGGATTCTCCCTAGCGGGAAAAGGAGGACTTGTATGCTTTTTTCCATTTGGTGTTGTCGCAGCCTCCGAATTGACCCTGTCTTTGGCAATCTTGTTGGGGCTGGTTGGCGAATAGAACATCTTCAGATTCAATGCGTTGACTGTTTTTTTTCTTCAGAGTTTTATCTCCTTGACGCAATTGGTAGACGTTCTTTGCAAAACTTGTCTCGATGGTGTAGGGACCGCTGTAAGCTGGCTTCAGCTTGTCCCCCATTCTCGTATCCCGTCGTCTGTCCATTTTCAGGACCAAATCTCCTGCCTTTACAAAGCAACAAATAAAACACATGTAACATTTGCCTATCTACATAATATTGTATTGTATTGTATTGTATATGGACATTTATAAAGCGCCTCTCGCGGTATAGACCATTCAGAGGCGCTCCCAGTGCGCGAGACCCCGAGAGAAAAAGTAGGATTTAAGGTGAGCTTGTGCTATGTTGTGCAGCGCATCCCCTCTTGTTCGGGCAAAGACGTCGGATATGAAATTCGTTCTTCGACAAAATTCATCTTCGGTTGGCAACTCGTCTTCGACATCACCCGCCCCCGCCATTTCAAGAGGAATTTTGGGTTGAACACCGTACATTAAATAAAATGGACTGTACTTGGTGCTGCTTTGGCGGCTACAACGGTACGCGAAGAGAGTGGACCGGAGCCTCAGGTCCCAGTCAGAGGCCGCGTCGGGTCCGATGTATGCCGTTTCAGCGTCTGGTCGTGTACCGACGAAGCCAAAATCCTTGATGACGTGTCTCACCAGGGTTTGATTGAAGCGCTCGGTCAATCTACAAGCACACACATGTCTATATAAATAAAGCGAGAATTCTGTCTGTCTGTCTGTCTGTCTGTTTGACCGGGATTAACTTCTACAATTTTGCACCTTTTCACTCGATACCTTCACTACTGTGTCGGTCTCGGCATCGGACACCCAGTGGAGGGGTTCGCGTACCCCTTTTAACCGCTAACATGGTGAAAATCCCCCAAAACTCTACCCAACCGACCATCCCTCACGCCCCAGCTCGCCTCTTCCACTGCAAAGCGGTTCTATCTATGGCGCCGGTATTTCCCAGCGTCATTAATAATGCGCATAACGACACCGTCCCTCACGCCCCAGCTCACCTCTTCCACTGCCAAGCGGTTCTATTTATGGCGCGGGTATTCCCCAACGTCATTAATAATGCGCATAACGACGTTGTTTACTTTCGCACAAAATTTAATTACGATCGATTCGAACTATATTCATCGTTTTACAGCAAAATTGTATGTTCAAAGACTCTGCTTTACTAAGGGCAGTGACGGCTAGATTTCTGGCGTTTTCTTTAACCCGCAAACGCCGGGTTCACCCTCTTCGACTGCGAAGCAGTCAACCACGGGAGACTGCGAAGCAGTCGTCGCCAGAGGGCGACTGCGAAGCAGACAGTCCACGGCAGAGGTCGCAAGACGCGACAAGGCGTATACAAGACTGCGAAGCAGTCTCCGCTGTACGCAAGAAGGCGTCTACAACACTGCGAAGCAGTCTCCCCACAGGTCGCCAGACGCCACAAGGGCCTCCAAGACTGCGAAGCAGTCGCCGCCAGAGGTGGAATGCGAAGCAGTAAGTCCACAGCAGAGGTCGCTATACGCCAGAAGGCGTATACAAGACTGCGAAGCAGTCTCCGCTGTACGCTAGAAGGCGTACACAAGACTGCGAAGCAGTCTCCCCCACAGGTCGCCTAAATTTCTTCCTTATTCGCTACACGGATTTAAACTTATGTACCTAAATTTGTTGCTTATTCGCTACAGGGATTGAAACTTATAACCCCGGGCAACGCCGGGTAAACCAGCTAGTAGGCTATAAAGCAATTAGGCATACAGTTATGAAACAAGACGGAATGACAACTAGTGTGATTCTCGTTAACGATAATAATGGTATCCAGGGCCGCCGTCAGAAATTCCGGCCCCTAGGCAGAGCCGTCACGGGCCCCTAGGCAGAGCAGTTACGGGCCTCTAAACTATCTTTAGGCTTTATATAAATATAATATCGTACGGTCGTAAGAAAAAATATAAAAAAAAACAAATTGGAATAATAAAAGTGCGTAAACGACAATACAATATAATATTTACATATACAACTATGATTTATTCAGATGCTTGAAGTTTAAACTGATTGTAGTTAAGCGTCAGATAATATATTTTAAAAGGCATAAATCATAAACTTGTATAACTGATTATAATATAATATTTTTCATAAGTTTTTTGCGGGCCCGGCCCGGGCCCCTAAAAGATCGCCGGGCCCCTGGGCATTTGCCCCCCTCCCCTCTCGGCGGGCCTGACGGTATCGAAAATGTTAGTTAACAAAACTAAAATGATTTCGTAAACGATAACTATAACTGTAACTAAACAATATAATTAACTATAACTATAACGAAATTAACACTAACGAAAATTCATCGTTATTTTCGCTAAAAAGTACATTATCGACAATTAAATTAGCATAAAAAGTATTGGAGTGATCCATATGGGGCAAGGCGAAGTGCCTTTGGGAGCCCGTTGTAACTAAGTACTAACTAAAATTAACTAAAACAAAAATCCAATAACTAGAGCTTTAATTATTACTGACAAATAATACTAAATACAACTGTAACCATGAAATGAAAAACCATTAACTATAACTATAACTTTAACTCAAATGAAATCTGGAAGGAGAATCACACTGATGACAAATGAACTCGGTAATAACTGTGCTCCTATCTTCAATCACATTCATTTACAGTTTTAATTTAACACAACTTAATTACTTGTATTGCGAATCACATGAACTAACGCTATTAAAGCAGGTAATAATCATACCCATTAGTTTGTGGGTGATACGCCGATTACATGGCCGCTGTTACCGACATTTGGGCTAACAGGTCTCCGACGATTCGGTTGTTGAATTCGCGCCCTTGATCGTGAATTATCACGTGACACGACCCGAAGCGACATACCAAATCGCACAGGAACTCGTGGATTTCAACTGCGCTCTTTGTCGGAATGGCCTTTGCCTCGGCCCATTTGCTCAAGAACTCGGTTGCCACAACGAGATACTTGTTGCCACGTGGAGTTTCTTGCAGGGGTCCCACCAAATCTATCCCCCATCGATGGAACATGTGACTGACTGCTATGGGATGCAAGGAGGAAGCGGGAGCTTTGCAGCTTGGATTCGACTTCTGGCAAGGGCCACATCTCCGAATGAAACTGGTGATATCGGCTGCCGCTCCAGGCCACCAAAAGCGTTTGGCGAGCTTGCGCTTAGTAGCATTCTGACCGAAGTGGCCTCCTCCCAAACCTGTGACATAATACATGAGTTAGAGAATCTATGTAAGAAGTATAAGGAAGTGTCCTGCACATACAGATGTTTAGCTAATCTTCGTCGCAACGTAGTACATGAGTTAGAGAGTCTATGTAAGAAGTATAAGGAAGTGTCCTGCATATACAGATGTTTAGATAATCTTCGTCGCAACGTAGTACATGAGTTACAGAGTCTATGTAAAGAAGTATAAGGAAGTGCCCTGCATATACAGATGTTTAGATAATCTTCGTCGCAACGTAGTGCATGAGTTAGAGAGTCTATGTAAGAAGTATAAGGAAGTGCCCTGCATATACAGATGTTTAGATAATCTTCGTCGCAACGAAGTACATGAGTTAGAGAGTCTATGTAAGAAGTATAAAGAAGTGTCCTGCATATGCAGATGTTTAGATAATCTTCGTCGCAACGTAGTACATGAGTTAGAGAGTCTATGTAAGAAGTATAAGGAAGTGTCCTGCATATAAAGATGTTTAGATAATCTTCGTCGCAACGTAGTACATGAGTTACAGAGTCTATGTAAAGAAGCATAAGGAAGTGCCCTGCAAATACAAATGTTTATATAATCGATAGATAATCTTCGTCGCAATATAGTACATGAGCCCTTACCTGCATGAAGATGAGCCACGATTTGGTCGCATTCTTGGACATCGGTCACGACACGACAAAGCTGGCCCTTCTGCCCGATGTGCATCAACATAGCATTTTCCACGCGAAAAGGTTTCGCGCGCTGTTGCAAGGCTCGTTTCTCGTTCTTGAACGCTCCGGTCGGGTAATCCTTTTTACCCAGGTAGGTGTACACCTGGCTAAAGATTATCTTCTCTTCCTCATTGCCCATGACTTCATCCTTCTCCTCTGGCGTGTCCTTTACCGACGACGCCGCTGTCGAGTCATTTCTCTCATCTGGCGAATTCTCTGCTTGTCTGCACTCTTCCATCATCGAAGTTCGTGTCGTTTGTGACTGCTGGTATTTGTCTTCCTCGTTTTATACACACCCATCGCAACAAACCCTTCACGCAACTAAACATGTGAATAAACATTGTTTAATTTGCGTGAGATTACAGCACCACAAAGAACAAAAGAGCTAGGCCTATTGAAGTTGGTTCATCGCTTCAAATGGCTTCACTGGCTTTACTTGCGCACCTATTGATACGAATCGACCTATATCAAGCGCGAGCTACCAGTTCACCAAATTAGCACCTTAGTCCCTTTTCATGACACCGTCGTTTGTGATTGCCGATATTTATCATCTTTGTTTTAGTCGCATGCATCGCAAGTTCTAAAAAAGCCCTTCGCGCAACTAATTATGCAAATAAACATTGTTTAATTTGCTTGAGATTACAACATCACAAAGAACACAAAAGTCGTTGAAGTTGGTTCATTGCCTCAAATCGCTTCACTGGTTTTGCTGGTGTACCTATTGATACGAATCGACCGATATCAAGCTCGAGCTTCCAGTTCACCTAATTAGCAACTTTGTCCCTTTTCATGACACTGTCGTTTGTGACTGCTGATATTTTTTCTTCCTCGTTTTGCTGGTATATCGATTGATACGAATCGACCGATATCAGTATCACAACTTGCCTGAGAGTAAACAGAGCATAGAGTAGAGAGAGAGAGTAATGAGAGAATAATTGACTTCACTGGATTCTTTGACCACACATGCCAACAATAAGTAGCATATGGCTTTGCCCATGACCACGACTGATTAGTTCGAATCTATACTGATTTAAATCGCACAATGTGTAATTATGTTGAAGGGGGATACTTTTTGACGAGGGGATAATTTCGTACGACTCATGGGGGATACTTTCGCACGAGGGGGATAGTCCCTTCCGTTCACGTTCATCCGGCCGGATACTCTATTCTGCTAAGGGGATATATCTGTATGGGGGATACTCTATTTCGTGACACCGGCAGAGGGCAGAAGACGCAAAGCAAAATCAACAATATTTTGAGCACTGTTCACACTAACATGCTGGCAACTTTCCATCACTATTAGAAAACGATTGCTTAAAGAATTTTTTTGTGTCATTTTCGCTCCACCCTACTCCTCATCACCTCCGCCGTTTTCTCTTACCTCCCAAACTATCATGCTTTGTTCTTAACCTTACTTCTTATCATGGCTGACCTTGAAATCCAGCCTCCCTCGACTCATTCTTTCCGTCTCGCTGGGGTCACAGACCGTCAGGCCTTCATCCAGGATATTCTCGACTCACGACTGATTCTTAACCCTTCGACTTCCCTTGATGACCTCCTTTCTTGTTACAATTCCAGGCTCTCCAACCTCATTGATATTCATGCGCCACTCATCATCAAACACAGTTCACGCACCAGCAACCCTTGGTTTACTTCCTACCTCCAAACCTTTAAAACTTTCCGCATGCGCCTTAAGCACATCTTCCCAAGATCCGTCTTTCTCCTCTCCAGTCCGTACTCAATGCTGCTGCTAGACTCATTGCCCGCCTTCCTCGGTTCTCTCATAGCTCCACCTTCATGGTTGAACACCTCCATTGGCTCCCTCTCTCTGCCCGTATACAATTCAAAGTGCTTATTCTTGTGCTTAAATCTCAGCTGGGTTTTGCTCCACAGTACTTACGTGATCTGTTTCAACGGCCTCATTCTGCTGCTTCGTTGCGTCGTCTCCGATCTTTTGAGCGTCTTGACCTCTTAGTTCCTCGTGTCAGGACAACTATGGCTCAGTCCAGGTCCTTTGCCTGCATAGGTCCCTCACTTTGGAACCGACTTCCTCCTTCTGTCCGCACCACCATTCTCTCTGGTAGCGTTGCTTCTTCCTTTTCTCACCTTAAATCCTGCTTTTTCTCTCGGGGTCTCGCGCACTGGGAGCGCCTCTGAATGGTATATACCGCGAGAGGCGCTTTATAAATGCCCATATACAATACAATACAATACAATCTACCTGGTCCAGCGCACTTTCGACTCCGCAGCTAGAGTAAAAGCCCTCAATACCTTGAATTCAGCCACCTACAGATACCACAAACTCATCGCTGCTGCTAAAAAGAAATACTACTCCTCGCTTATCCATTCCAGCTCCTCCAACCCAAAACACCTCTGGAAAGATGTCAGCACTCTCCTTCATTGCAAATCTCTCTCCTTACTGCTTAGTTCCATTCCCTCCTCCTCATTTACTCACACCTTCTGTTCATTTTTCTCGGACGAAATCCCATCGCTTCATATTCCAATCTCTTATAGACACAGACTCCTCACTTCCCTCCTCCAGCACTGATTCACCCCCTTCTCTCAACCCTGCTCCTCCTGCCTCTGAGTCATCGCTACCAATTATCACTCCTAAACTTTCTTTCCAAAAAGCAGTGCGAACTTGATCCTATCCCCACCTATCTTCTACAAGACTATGCCTCTGTGCTCGTTCCTATAATCACCAACATAATCAATCTCTCACTCTCTACCGGCAACTTCCCAATGGCCTTTAAGCACTCTCTAGTCACCTCTCTTCTTAAAAAAGTAAATCGTGACAAGGAATCACATCTGACTACCGTTCCATCTGAAATCTTTCCTTTCTATCTAAGTTAGCTGTACAGTAAACTGGTCTCTGCCATCAGCCATCAACAAGTCTCCTGCCTCTGTCTTCTCGACATCTCCGCCTCCTTCTTCAAAGACCATCGTCCTGAGTTGGCGTCTCTGGCGCTGCTCTACACTGGTTCCAGTTCTACTTCTCCTCCCGATCCTTATCTGCTAAAGCATCCATCCATCCACTGCTCGCAACCCCTTCCTCTCTCCTGTGACGTCCCTCAAGGTTCCGTCCTGGGTCCTATCCTTTTCATCCAGTATACCACATCTTTAAGCCATCTCATAAAATTCTCCTTTGTTGACCACCATCTGTATACGTACAACTCTACATATTCTTCTCCCCATGCTCTATGTCCACCTCCATTATACAATTACTCAACGTGGTTAACCTAACATCATAGTAGATGCCATTATTTTAATCTCCTCTGGCTTAACCTTTCCAAAACCGAATTCATCATCTTAGGCCTTCCTGATCAAATCAAGAAACTCTCTGATCCTTCCATACACCTATCCACTAACGCATCGTCTCTTGCCCTCACCTCTGACGCCACTATGGTGGGTAGGGTGGAGTCGTTATCACGGGATCTCCACCTCTGGATGATGGCAAATAGACTTAGCCTCAATCCCGTAAAAACCCAATTGATTTGGTTTACGGGCCTGTCACGTTGAGAACGCTTCTGCATAGCCCTGCTGAGAGAAGCGCTTTATAAATGATCAGATAAGATAAGATAAGATAAGATAAGACATCTCCAAACCCTCGTGCTTCCGCTTCATGCACATCCGTGATTTCCGATGCATACGACCCGTGCTCGACCCCAGAAATGCCTCAACCATTGCTACCTCCATTGTTCATTCAAAGCTCGATTACTGCAACTCTCTTTTCCTCAACCTTGAATCCACCCAAATCAAGCGTCTGCAACTTATCCAAAAGTGACAAACCACTAGAACGCCCGAACATCATCATATCACTCCCGACCTCATTGACTAAAAGTCGAAGAGAGAATCCACCTCAAAGTCCTGTCACTAACCTACAACTTCCTACAATATTCCCAGCCCAAGTACCCCGTGATCTCTTCACCATCCAGGCATCCCGCTCCACCAGATCATTCTCCTATCTGTCTTTCTCGACCCCCAGAAACTACTCATCTCAGGTTCTCCATCCGAGCCATATCGAGCACAGCACCATGCATCTGGAACGATCGCCCCTGAATTCCGCCGATTCTCGGTTCCTCCATCATCATTGAGACCTGTCCTCCATCCTCCTCCTCTATAATCTTCCTCATGCTCCTCTAACCCCGGGCTTTCCACTCAACACTCAAGTCTCGCCTTTTCAAGTACTCCTACCCTTACTCCGCCTTCCAATTCTTCTCGTCCTAAACAACACCCGTCTTAAGAGTTCCTCTGCCTCCTCTCTTGATCTGGCCTAAGGAAACCGGACTCAGACTTCCTTTCGACTACTCTCTGGAAAAAACCTCTGATTTGACGTAACGATGCTGAATAGGTTGGCGGTCTGCGTTTGGCCTTTGAGTGGCGCTGTAGAAGTTCGGAAGATTAGGATTAAGATTACGGAATTGGTTGTGCATCACTACGTCATCGTTCGGCCTCAGGAATGCCATCAAGTTCAGTAGTCATTATGCAAGTTTAATAAGGACACTTCTTTAAACACCCTTTACAAATTTCTTAGTAAGAAAGAACTGGGCTACATCAAGAAGTCAACTTTTAGAACGCGGAATTTCCATTCCAAAACTAGAATATGCCAACGCTCCCGCTACCGAACTAATACCACTTTTTTCACTCAGAATCACCCTTTTTCCTAAATAATTATTTACTTGCACAATCGCGATGCCACTAGTCCACGATTCCACTTGCAGGCACGAATTACAATATTTCTTTGAATAGCGATTAATATGCTTCATAAACGGAACTATTGTTCACAAAGTTTGCCTAGCCATTTGGAAATATTTGTCAACGGAATAGATTTAGCACGTATACATTGCGAAAGGTAGTCCTGGCAACGGATGTGGCCATAGTTTCTGTTGCCGGATTTCGCATCACAGCGGCCGTGGGTGGTTTGTATGTAGAGTTATTGGAAAACCCCGTTAGAGTAGAAGGAAAGAAGGAATCAAGATTTAAATGTAATTTACCATTTATTTAACTCCTGACAAAAACAATTCCAGAAACAATTGCAATCCTTTAATGTCAAACGATTTAACATTTCATGCAGGTTATATGCAACTATAGACCTCTGTTCGATTTAGTTAAATTAAGCAGAGGTCTTCTGATGCTGTCAGTTGCAGCTACATGCATGCACTCTTCAGCCAAAGACACCTATACCATTTAGCTAAATTCTAGATTGGATCATTATAGTCAGAGCCAAACTAATTAACGATTAGGCCCTATATATGAACGTGAGAAAGACGGATTGTAGGCTATTGTGACCTTTCCGTATACTCGGTGAAACTCCGTGAAATTTCGAAATATTGGTTTCTCGCAGCGTTTTTTGCAGAGAAGAAAAGTAGCTCCAAGGACACATCCTTAACGTTATGTCTGCAGTACAAGTCTTCAATTTTCATCCTGCTCTTAATTTTATGATTGCCGCATTTATCGGACTTCAAACAGTTACCACTGCCGACAAGCGATGATACCACGCTGAAGACAACCCGCGGTTTTGAAGATCCTAATGCTAAGACAGAGTAAGCAGGACATCTTTTTGATAACACGTTCTGCTGAATTTCGATACATGTCGGTGCGATAGAAGAATCTTGTCGCTGAACACAGTGTGAGACAATCTATGTCTCAAATAACTTGCTAAGACTACGAAGCAGACTTAATTTGGCTGAATGACCGATGATTTATAAAACTGAGACACTGAAAATTAATGGAAAATGGAGAGTAGGTTGGGTGATTTGATGAGCGATTTTATAAGATATTTTATAGCATATTAATTTTGCAATTCATGTAGTTTCCTGATGAAACAACACATTGTGGATCGTTGAACCCTATATGAAATTCGAGTTTTTGGCAAAATCAACCATGCAGTTCAGACTATTTCCGTGAATTAGTTTGGCTCTTAACAATAAATCACAGTCACAAATGATAGGCTTGCATCTTAAGGACTTGGCTGGCAGATCCTCTCTTCGAGTACCTTGCGGAACGAATCAATGTCGACGTACTTCAGAGCCATGAAGTAAGTGACGTTAACCTGTTAAAAATACAAATGATCCAAGTAACAACTGAACTGAATTATATGAAGGTTAGAAATGAACAAGAAAAAGATGGAGAAGAGAAGAAGGAGAAGAAGAAATAGAAGAAGAAAAAGAAGATAGCGAAGAAGAATGAGCAATCTCATAAGCCAGACCCGAGACTTTTTCTTGACCTCGGCATGTGAGAGCGGTGGTCAGTTTTCTCGCGTCGCTAACTCTTCTCACTCACGGTGTCCAGTCAGTGTACTCACAATAGTTGAGTTGCTTAGGAGGCGCAAGTGGAGCAGAAAATCTTCGAGCAACTTTCTGCCGTGGCCGGGATTTGCCTCCGACCTCTCGATTGACAGTTCAGTACGCTGGCCACTAGACTATTATGCACCCTGCAGACATG
>OY744615.1:2918122-2940622 GCA_963556255.1 Allolobophora icterica | reverse complement strand
ACGAGTGGTGTGATGAAGGTGTCGTCCATGAGTTTGTGAAGGAATCGCAGAATCAGATTCCAGTTGCTGCACGTGCTATCTTTATCGTAGTTGAATGATGGGTCAGTGTCGCAGATGCTTCCAGAGTCATCAACCAAGAAGCAGAGGTCCACAGGAGCATTTCTGCACTCTGAAGAGCAAAAGGATCATCACAAGGAGAATTAAATTTTGAACGAACCGTTTCTATGCGACATCGGTTGAAGCCTTATACAACTTGGCGGCCAGTGCGGATGACCTCCAAGCGTATGTCCACTGCTCGGCATCGGCGGTTGCTGCTGCGGTTCGAGAGATCACTCGGATCGTAGGGAATTTGGAGGCCTGGATGTCCTCAAACCATATACGGTTAAACCCGGCAAAGACCCAATATATCTGGTTTGGAACGCGCCAACAGCTTGTAAAATGTAACCTTGAGGCTCTGGCACTTGTATTCCTCTGGTTTCCTTTGGTGTAATTCTGGATCAAGAGCTCACATTCATGCGACATATTAATTTGCTTTGTCGGGACTCTTATTATCAACTTCGTCAGTTAAGGGTAGTCTCCCGCACTCTGACGCAGGCGGCTGCTTCCACCCTTGTCCATGCGTTTGTGGTTTCCCGTCTGGACTATTGTAGCGCCCTTTACGCTGGCCTCTCAACTGCCCGCCTTGGGTGCTTGGACCTGGTTTTGCGTGCAGCCGCACGTCTTATTGGTCTCATCCCCAGATTTGCTCAGGTTTCTCTTTATATGCAGGATGTTCTGCACTGGCTCCCTTTCCCGCTGCGGATCGCTCTGCAGGGTCTCTGCACTGGTTAGGCGTTGTCTGGAGGGACTCCCCCACAAACCTGCGGGAGTTGTTTCACCCTACCTCGGGGGTCGGGCGGCGATCTGCTCTTCGCTCGGCTGACCAGGCCGAGCTCTTGGTCCCCCGCGCGCGGACAGCCATTATGCAGCGCCGTTCTTTTTCGGTCGCTGGTCCCGCAACCTGGAATGGCCTTCCTGCTGCACTCCGCCTGGTCCATATGACTCACTCTACCTTGTTTCTTGCAAACTTGAAAACAACTCTCTTTAGCCGTGGTTGGACTAGGAGCGGTCCTGAGTAGATCACCTTGAAGGGCGCTATATAAAAGCTCCTTAAAAATAATAATAATAATGATAATAATAATAATTATAATAATAATAATAATTATAAATTATGTTTAAAATAAAAAATAAAGTAATAATAATAATAACAATAATAATAACAACAACAATGTACATTAGACGCCTGCGTCACACAAGTTGTTAATTAATTAATATTTCCTGTCGGAACAGTAGACGTTTTCTGTGGATAATTGTACGCCCCGTTGTGAATCGTAATCGCGTATAGAAGAGAAAGACAGACATACACAGAGAGGAACAGAGACAGACAAACATACAAACAGAAAGAATGAAGGACAGATGAGAGCGTTCAAATATATTCTGCACTAATCTGGTGTAGTCTGAAGTTGACAGTAGACCCAATTCTTCTGGCGCCTCAGATTCTCATTTCTGAGACTGCGCGCGTTCATAATGCTTGTAATAATCGTAAATAACAACAAAAATGATAATGATAAATAACACAATAAAGATAAATAATAAATAGTGATGATTAATAATAATGATAAATGTTGAATAATGATGAATAATAGGCCTAATAGTAATGAATAGTGATGAATAATTGTGATGAATAGTGAATAACTTCAGAACATTTCCAAAGAGCTAATGTGAGAAGTCAACGATCTTGGACACTTAAAAAGACTTTGTGGAAAAGACAAGCACAGAACATCTGATGTTTCCTGAAATGTTATTTGGAGTGATAAGCAAGTACCTCTGTGTCTTTGACACTTTTTTCGTCTCAACTATGGTTTCCTCATTATGTTGCTTGGTCTTACATTGTATATTGTTATTTGCATGAGAAGTCCAGAACTTTAAAGGGCTTCGAAATATTAACCAGAGATTTCAGCGGGATCCGGTGGAGAAACGTCAAGAACGTCGGAAGGTTTCCAAAGAGCTTAAGAGAGAAGTCAAAGATTTTGGACGCTTTAAGAAGTTTCTGTGTAAAAGACAAGCCAAGAAAATTTGATGGTTCCTGGGATTTTCAGTTGAAGGAAGAAGACAATAACCTCTGACTTTCTGACATTCACTATGGCTACCTCATCATCATGTTGCTTGGTTTTACATTGTAGGCCTATATTGTTTCTGCTCTTTACCAAATCTGGTTTAAATAACTCTATTACTGATCTCACCCACGCATCCCCGCAGTCTGGTTTATTTGTGAACTTGGCTCAGGCTCATTCATTTTATCTGGTTCCGTGTGCTGCTCTTTCGGTTCGACCATAGGTTCTGCCATATAGTTCAAGTAACTATATTTCTCAGCCTGTTCTTGATGCAAGTTTGCGCAAAGCATCTTCAACTACATGTCGTAGGTTATGTTTGTATCTTCTCCAACTACTTCTCTTGGCTGGCGACATTGAAATAAACCCTGGTCCGATTAGAATGCAGAGTCTGGGTATTGGTCTGTTAAATATTTGTTCTCTTCGAAATAAAAATTGCAGTTTTACTTAATTTTCTTTACACATTCTTGCTCTGAATGAGACCTGGCTTTAACCCAATGATATATTAGCATTCACTTCTGATCTGACTCCTCCGACTGTTTCTATCCTGAATGAACCTCGGTCCAGTGGTAAAGGTGGGGGGCTTGCTTTTCTTTTGAAATCATATCTCCCACTGCATAAGTTCACTTTGCCTATTCCAGCACCCAAATCATTTGAAGTCTTCGCTGCTACTCTCAATTCTGGTAACAAGCAAGTATTACTTGTTAATATTATCGCCTACCATCCTTCTCTTTGACTGACTTTTTGAGTGAGTTTCAGTCACTACCTGAGTATTTGATTTCCTCTCAGTCTGAAATAGTTATTATGGGTGACTTTAATATTCATGGAGATGTAGCTAATCACAGCTCTTTGGCATTTCTTGATATGTTGGAGTGTTTTGACATGCAACAGCTCATTACCTTTCCTACGCATAACAAGGGTCAAACTCGTTCTGATTCTAAATCACTTCAGTCGGTTACTTCTGTTGAGTCATATTTTTCAGATCATGTTGCCATTTTCTCAAAATTTGATTTCCCATTTAAAGAGCCATCAACTTATAAAATTGTTAAATTTCGACCCTAGCATAAAATTGATTTAAATAGGCTAAAGACCTGGCATCTCCGTTGTGGCTATCTCCTGAACAAACAGCTAATGAGCTGGCTCTGCAGTTCCAGTTTGCTTTAAGTGAGCTGCTTGATAAGCACATTCCTTCTAAAACTAAGAGGGTTGTAGAGCGCACAACATAGCCTTTGTTCAACTCAGCCATTTCTGAGGCCAAGCGTCGAAGCAGTCCATTGGAGCGTTGGTGGCGCCACTCTTGTCTGCCTTCTGATCACATTAAGTTTAAGCAACAGTGCAAACTTGTGCGAAAACTTGTTTCATCTGCAAAATCTGCCTTTTTTGATGATTTAATTGCTGAAAGTTCTGCATCACCAAATGTCGTGTGGTTGGCCTTAAATAAATTGTTACATAGGGAGAAGTTACATTTGTTCCCTACTGTGTGCTTAGCTGCCAATGATCTTGCAAGTAAATTCTTGACCTTTTTTGCTGACAAAATTTCTGGTATAGGGCCTACGTCTTAAATTGGTCAGTTCTTTTGCATTGGACAAATTCCTCCATCCAGTTTCTGCACCTCCTATTATGGACTACTTTCTGCCAACTACTCTTGCAGAGGTTCGAACACTTATCTTTTCCTCTCCTAACAAAACTGGTCTGCTTGACACCATTCCTACTTGGTTTCTGAAAGAGTGCTTTGATGTCTTGGGTCCAACAATTACATCAATTATCAATTTCTCATTGCTTGAGGGATCTTTCGCATCTGCTTTTGCTCATGCCATAGTTCATCCGCTGCTTAAGAAACCTTCTCTTGACCCTGATGACCTGCTAAATTATAGACCCATCTCAACCTTGAATTTTATATCTAAAATCCTTGAACGGATAGTCGTGAATCGTATGCAAACTAACTTATCATCAAATTCACTAATCTCCCCTTTTCAGTCGGCTTATCGTAAGTTTCACTCAACAGAATCCGCACTTCTTGCTGTTCATAATGACATCATATGCTCAATGGATAAGGGTAAGGTTACAGCACTTGTTCTTCTTGACTTGTCTGCTGCGTTTGATACTGTGGATCATTCTCTTCTTCTTCATCGCCTCGAGCACTGGTTTGGGATCTCTGGTCCTGCACTAAATTGTTTTAGTACTTATCTTAGTCCACGCACTCAATCAGTGTATTTAAATGGTAATTATTCATCTAGTACTTTGTTGGCATGTGGTGTTCCACAGGGTTCTGTGCTTGGTCCTCCTTTGTTTACATTATATACCACACCATTAGGAACATTGCTGGGTAATAATTCACTGGGATATCATTTCTATGCTGATGATACTCAAATCTACATTTCATTTGACAGTCTGTCATGTGACTCATCTGTGCAGCTGTTGTCTGCTGTCTTTGATGAGGTACAGTCTTGGATGGCAGCCAATAAACTATTCCTTAACCCATCAAAGACTGAATCTCTGCTATTAGGCACTCCACAGCAACTTAAACAATTTGGTCAGCTTAAGTCATTGAAACTTGGTGACTCAATTGTTGAGCTGGCTGATAATGCTCGTAACTTAGGCGCAGTTTTCAATTCTACCATGTCTCTCACCAGCCATGTTGACAGTATTTGTAAGGCATCATATATGTTCATTTGTGATATTCGCAGAATTAGGCATTATGTGCCCATGTCTGCTAGGATATCTCTGGCAAATGCATTGGTTTCCAGTCGCTTAGATGACAGCAAAACCTTTGACAGAGCCAAACGAAAGACACCGGGTGTGTAGAGGGAAGTAAATCGGCTCCGAGGAGGTGACAGAGGGGTGCTCCCAATTTGGGATTCAATGTGACAGCTGAGTCATAGAGCCGGCACTTCTGCACCATTTCGGCTGACGACACTACGACATCCCACAACTTAAAACAACCGTTATGGATGAACCGAGGCAGTATGTAAATGCTTATAGGCCTATACTGCCTACAGGTTGATGGCATCGACTGGCAACACATCTACAGACACGAACGGTTTGATGGCATGGCTGCTCAAGGATGCTGTGCACCTTCTAGCAAAGCCCGTCGCAAAGCTATGCAACTTGTTCATCCATCATGCCTTCGTCCCTTCGTTTTGGAAGACGAGCACAGTAACGCCGGTGCCAAAGATCCCTCATTCTATGGCAGCTGCAGACCATTGACCAATTTCGGTCACGTCCATACTCTGCAGGCTCCTGGAGAAGATCATAGCGCGCCGCTTGTTTCTTGCTAAAGCCATGCACAAACCAGCAATTCTCGGACCAGTACGCGTTCCGCTCCAACCTATGCCATCGTCGACCAGATCCAGGGCCTGGTGGAACTCCTCAGGGATGGCCATATGTATGCATGATAGATCTCGACATTTCTAAGGCTCTTGATCTGATCCAACATGCGGAACTTGTGGAGAAACTGGCAGAGCTGCACATTCCGGACTGTATGCATGACTGGATTGTGGTTTACCTGAAAACCGAAACCATAGGACAAATACAAAGGAATGGCCTCGGATGCTACTAATATAAACGTTGTTCAGGGTCCGGTTTGGGCCCTTTGAACAACATCGTGACCATATGACAGCTCAAACAGTCCATCTTTCGTAAGATTAAATACATCGATGACACTTACCTGTTGCTAGCAGCCAAAAACAGTAACACATAAAAGGATGAATTGGGATTGGACAAAGAGCTGCAATCTGAGCCTTAATCAAAGCAAGGCTAAGCAGATGTTAGTCCGCCGCCCAAAGAGGGGGAAGGGCGTGAGGACTCCCCGGTAGGCAAATCGGCACTCCGGTGGGTCCAGCGTATGAAGAGTTCAGGAGTGATTATACTGAAAAAGGGGTTTAGAGGAGCATATAAATAACCCTTGCGTCCAAGCAAGACAGTCGATGCATATTATGCTCTGCGAATCATGACAGCGCACGGCTTGCAGAACATAGGCCTAAGTCTACATGACGTGGTAAAAATTACCACATTAGCCTGTGTGTTACCCGCGGCCCGACATGATGCGGCTTCGCAGTCCGTGATAGACCTTCTGGTGCGTCTGCATCGTCTCCATCTTCGAACAATTATGTAGCCTGGCAGACGAATGGCCTCTACGCTGCGTTACTGCGTGACTGCAGGGCCATGTGCTGAACCCACAACTCCCACCGCTGAGGTCACAGAACTATTCCATGAAGCCGAGACTGCATGACCCGAGTAATACCTATGGCTGACAATATAATGTGGAAAACATTTTTTAATAGAATGCGTTATTTAGAGTAAACTATATAATGTAAACCAAAATGTGGTATAAGCAGTTGGTAGTAATAAAGAATATACTTACTTACTTACATTTATTGTGCTCAAAGCATCAGTCGTTGGTCAATATTTAGCAAATAACTACTATAACAAACATAACGAAGGAACTGACCGATACTGGATCCATCAGCGACGGGTAGTAGTTGCGTAGACCTAGTATTTATGCAATTCTGGATTTCCAGTTGTTTCTTGACCTTGTTGAGGGTTTGGTAGCTTTCAGCAACGAAAACGGTTTCGTCAATCTGTGAAAAATGTCAATCAAATACAAATGGAGACTAAAAAGCAACATGGAAATATAGGACTAGCCGTAGATCTAATGGTCTGTTTAATTAAGAATGAACAGAAAGCCATTTAACCTTTAGAAGCTAACTTGGGCCGAATTTTTCACACCACGGTGAGTATTTGTGCTTTTGAGCTATGCATAAGCTTTGATGTATCTGTTCCTAGATGATTTTACTTGATTTTATGTTTTCTACTATTTATTTTTGATGAATGATCACGTGACCGACGTCATACGTTGCCACTTTTTTTATAATTAGATGTAAAATGATATCAGAATGGATTGAAAATGTGACAATGATGACGGCAATGGCGAGTTTGATGAGAGTAGCGATGTATCGGAGCTAGACAATGTTGAAGTCGATGATAAATCCAATCGACAGAAGGACAATAAAACCAGTATTCGTTGTATTATGTATGGCAACTTTGTCTGCGGAAAGAATGCAATATAAAAGCGTTAGGGCCTACTGTGTGTCGATGACTGTAGTCTCGCTGACATTTAACATTATTTAGGTTTCTTAGTTTTGCAATTTTATGTTGAACTGGGTAGTAAGTTGGTACAATTACCATTGTTCCCTGAACAATGAACATGGTGTAATTTTAATTGAGACGCCTCAAGTAGTGCGGGGTGAAAAATTGCTCCAGGTTACCCAATATGTGATTTTTATAGGTAGGCCCTAAGCCTCTGCCGGTTAAGAGAACAAAAGCAGGGAAATATTTGTTATCTTTAGACGGCTTTCTTCCAGAGCTAATTGCTTTGCAGTTACTATCCTGTAGTGATTTTATTGAATATGCAATCTATTTGTTGTTTGTATTGATTTGCATTGCGTCGTATTATTTTATCGCACTGGTATCCAGACTACTTAGGAAGCAACCCTTTGACCAAGGCTGATTCTGTAGCCTGTTGGTACACGGTGAGTTCTAATTGGTTGATTCCATTTCTCTTCATCGAACTCCTATCATCTGACCTTAATCTGATGACAAGGAAAATCCGCTTATGGACCCTATATACGGAAAGGCAAGGTCTTAGTTATGAGAGGAGTTTTCCTGCTTTACTGAACCATGTCTGGTGACTAACTAATCAGAAACTACGCTCCTAAAGGTCGACTAAACTTAGCAGGCGTGTCATCGGATGTGGTCCGTCATTCAGTATGCTATCAATTAATTGCCTTATCTGCTGCACCTTCGACGCGCTTTGGCTCTTAGGTTTCCACAGTAGCAAGATTCTATCTCCTCGGCAAACTGGTAAGCACTTCTTTTCTGCGTATTTTCTTCCTCATAATCATCACCTTGTCCTTCTCCTTCTTCTTCTCCTTCTCCTTCTTCTTCTTCTTCTTCTTCTTTTTCTTTTTCTTCTTGTTCTTCTTCTTCTTCTTCTTTTTCTTCCTCTTTATCTTCGAATTACTCATTTTCATCTTCTCCTCCTTCTTCTTCTTTTCTTCTTCTTCTAATCAGTCATCTGTTTCTGCAGTCACATGGACTCTCATCCTCTTCTCTGTGCACCTACCAGTAGCTTATTGGGCATTATTTAATTGAAATACGCTACATGAGGCTACATCTGCTACGCTGGACTAATATTGCTTACTTGCACACTTCAACAGTGAGACTGTGTTGTACTGTGCTACATGCATTTGATTGTATTGTTTTTACGGTATTGTATTTATTGCATTGAGTTGCATAGCATTTGTATAGTATGTCATGGCATTGCGTTGTATTGCATTGAATTGCATAACATTTGTTTTGCAAACTTATCCCATTCATTTGCACTGCATGAATACCTTCTGTGGTGGAGATGACAGCTCCTTCAGCGTATCCATGTCGATTCCCTTCGTAACTCCGACAGCCAGAAGCCGGATTTTCTGACCAATGACCTTGTTGACGGCATCACGAATTTCATTCATTGGGATCGCATCATTTCCTCTTCTCGGCTTTCCATCGGTGATGAGAATAGCGTGTTTTGGACGGTTCCCTCTTTCTGCGCTAAAGAGGGTCGATAGTAAGTCGAGGGCGCCTGTTGTGTTTGTATTACCACCAGTGTACTCTAAGTTGTCGATGGCATTCAACAACGCCTGCTTGTCACTATATCTGCACAGAGAAAACACACTCGCGATTGTGTCATACAGTAGGTTTTTAACGGTAGAAGAAACATAGTAAACATCGTTTTTATATCCAACTAGGCCAATGTGTGTAGGCCTTATCAGTGTGTATAAACTGTATACGTGTCTAACTGAGCTGGTGTTGGTTTGTCGAATTCATGGCCCAGTAATGGTCGTTTCGTAAGATATCTTACATTTCGTTATTCAGTGTCTTGACGAGGATTTAGTTACATTGGCTATCCGTGAGTGTCTTCTGTTAATTCGTCTTTTGAATAAACTATTGAACTGTCGACTGGTGTGGTAAGCCTTTTGACAGACCACGGAGGCTGAATCGACGCGCACAAAACTGCGAAAGATGTGCCGCCTACCGACTGGTTTTCGCGACAATACACACGGTCTGTATTGATTTTTTGGCAGATGGTTGTCTAGCAGTGGCGCACCGAAGGGGGGGCAGAGGGGGCGAGTCGCCCCGGGCGGCACTTTTGCAGGGGCGTCAAAATAGGGTCCAAGAAAAATAAAAGAGTACATTTTGGATTAAAAAAATGAGAAAGTAGGAAAGAAAGAAAGAAAAAACAAGGAAAGAAAGAAACCGTCACTTTGGTTTAATCGTCTTGGCGGCATCACTCTCAGAAGTCTACGTTATGCTACGTCTAAGTCTACTAAACAGAATTGCAGAAAAGGAAGTGGAATCGCGTTTATCTAGTAGACTGTAAGCAGAGTAACAAGTAACAGACTACTTGCAGCATAGTCTACTTTAAAGCATATTTTTGGTATGCCGCGAGAAGCGTAGCTAGGGGGGTGCAGTTGGATACATATGTCCCCGGGCGCCAAAGGAGGGGCGCCAAAATGAGGGTTAAAAATAGTTTTACTCTTAATTTTTACGCAATTTTAACTAATTTATCCCAATTACATTTATAATATTTAATTTTGGCGCCCAAAAACTATCCAGTTATACCCCAATTACTTACAAACCAGTTGTCAGGTATGATTTTGGCGCCCAGTTGAGCACTAAGGGCACCTTACACTCTCTGTATTTTTTTAAATTTTATTTCAATAAAATGTTAATTGCCATTCGATGTATTTCGAAAATGTTAAATAAATAAAACAGGGAGGGCGTCAATTTCATAGTTCGTCCCCGGACGAAAATATCCTAGTTACGCCGCTGTAAGTTATGCCGCCCTTCGTAATCATATGCGCCTATGTATGAATAAGTATCTAAACGAATTAATGACTTAGAATAAAATGTAATCACAAACTATATCAATATCACCACCACAGCCATTCACCACTTAGTTTAGTCCTCTTTTTAAAATTAATGTTAAAATTAATCTGATTTTGACAGAAATTGACTGCATTTGAAATGAACACTTATCCTATCAACAGAGTTTAGTAATAGCATGATGTAAAAGTACTGTACTGTACACAACACAGCGAGTCAGCGACAGTCGTAAGTCTGACATGCAATACAATGTTTAATTATCCAATAAAACAGATTTCAGTAATTTGAAACTGTATAGCTAAAACTGATAATTAAAAAAACAGTGAAGAGTGAAAAGTCCAGAAAGGCTCTAAGCTGTATAAAATAAAATTGTATATGTAATACGATCGTCATGCAAAATCTTAGAAAAAAATTGCATATCGAAAATTGAGCCTTCGCCCCGGGCGGCATTTAAGCTCCGTACGCCACTGTTGTCTAGAGACTTTATCTTTGACCAATTTTATACAAGGAGTGGTTCAAGGTAGAAGCATATATAAACTTTAAACGTTGGAAGGTGTGAGGACTTGGCGTTTGGTTTTGTTCTGACGAGACCCTGTTTCTAGTTCAGTTTTCTGCCAAGGTTTAGTACGTAGTTTTTCAAGGAGGAGCTTGTTATCCCGTGTCCTGTATAAGTGGCGTCATTAGGGGTGCGAGGTTGCGGGCCGTAGGGGCCTACCGGGGAGACCTCCAGAGAGGTGACACCAAAATGAGAAAATGACCGTCTACAAAACTTGTGTGCAGAGTTTCAGGAGAAATTTTTAATTTTTAAATTAACAGTAACAGAGAGAAGCTTTTCAAAGCTGAAACTTATTTTAAAAAAAAACTATTTGCGATCTATCATGACACAGTCAAGACTTCACGATCTTGCGATATTGTCAACTGAAAGTGAGTTAACGACAGGCATTGATTTCGATGAAGTGATTGACAAGTTCGCTGCTTTGAAAGCCAGGAAAAGAAAGTCCTGATTTAGTCGACATGATCACTAAGTCATGAAATAATTATAATAATTATATAGGCCTAATTATATTCTTTAATTTTTCAAACCGACAGACGCAGTAAGATTACATTGAAAGATGAAAGTACAATCAAGATCTTAATTAAACACACGGTTTGGCAGCCATCCAAGGCGCCGTCCTAGAGGGGGGTTACGGGAATCGATCCGCGTACCTTATGCTCTCCTGGCCACTACTCTATCCCCTCCCCTGCTTGGGTATTTGTTCCTCTTTTTTTGGTATTATTTCATTTATGAGTATATTTCCATAAATTTATATTTTAATTGCTAAACTGATTTTAATTAATAATAATATTATTATCATTATTATTGTTAAACAATGTTTTAAGAAATATTCAGCCAAATTTCCAATTATTTTTCTTCGTTATAGAAAATTTGCCAACAAGTGACTGTAGTGTTTATATAATTGTTTGTAGTCTTTGAGCATAGTTCAAACTCTGTATTATTCCAAATATTTACAAAGTTTATTTTTAATGTTGTAACTGCTGATCTGATCGAAAATGATTAAAATTAAAAATGAAAGAAAAACATGCATTTGTAATTTTAATTCTGCTAGTTGCTTATGTCACTACTATAATTGCCATTACATTCAGTGATATACACGAACTACGATTTACGAGTAACGTTAGTACAAACAAAACATTACAATGGACACTGAATGGTCTGGTACGGGACTAAGGGAGGAGTTCCACGGGGTGAAACCATGACTGCGTGACACCGACCCGGATGAAACCACTGTCCTGTTTGACCGAACGCGTTGTTGTTTTCGCAGAGGCGTTTGTTAAGTCAACTTTTCTACAGTGGAAGACGTTGTTGCTGTTGTGTCGACCTTCGTCAGGCTTCGTGATGGAAAGGCGATAGAACGTTGCGAAAAGTAGACTACTGTACATAAGTCAGCTGTAAATAAATTTCTTTTGTCGTACCCAAACGAGTAATGAGTTTTTCTTTAGCGGACCTTTTAAGAGTGTATATAGACTTAGTGTATATGAGTGTATAGAATTTGAGTATACGTGGTTGCCCAATATATAGACGTGTAAAATTGTGGTGATGTAACTACCATTGCTGCCTTGCGTGATGTGAAAAAGCAACTGTACTCAAAACAATGTCTATAATTTGCTTCAGCTCAATATGCAGACGATGCCGAGTATTTATTGGTCCCTGTTTCTGAACTGAATTTTGAATTTACTCTGTATTCGAACTGAAAATTCATTGGTCCCTGTATCAGAATTGCAGATAAAACGAACTACTTTAAAGTCAGAGTCAGAAAGAAGTGGAAATATTTCTTACGTCGTAAAGTTCCATCGAAGCCAGGGAGTGCTCTCGAATACGATCATTGCTACTCTGACGCCTGTTATTCCAATCTTCATGTCTTTGACGATAGTACGAATAAAAGTGCGAAGTGATAGCCAGTCGTTACACGGTGGTTTAACTACTGTATCGTTGCATATGCTGCCCGATGCATCAACGACAAACGCCAAATCCATCTCATAGGTACACTCTGTAAGAAAAAGTACAAGAAGAAGAAGATAAGGCGAAGAATTAGAAGTAGAAAAAGAAGTAGAGAATGAGAAAGAAAAGGTAGTAGAAGGAGAAATAGTAGAAGAAGTAGCATGTATGTAAAGAGAAAGGGAAGTAGTAGTAGTAGTAGTAGTAGTAGTAGTAGTAGTAGTAGTAGTAGTAGTAGTAGTAGTAGTAGTAGTAGTAGTAGTAGTAGTAGTAGTAGTAGTAGTAGTAGTAGTAGTAGTAGTAGTAGTAGTAGTAGTAGTAGTAGTAGTAGTAGTAGTAGTAACAGTAGTCGAAGAAGAAGAAGACGAGGAAGAAGAAGAAGAAGAGGAACAGGAAGATGAAAAAAGGAAAATGACCCGTTTGCCGATGAGACAGAATGTTACTAAAACTGTGGAAATCGTTGATGATGGTCGTGTGGGATGGTGTAGGAGAGGAAACGAGATATGCATCAGGTTCAGCTGAGGTCACATCCCTCTTGCCGAAAAACATTTTATTTGTGATCCAATATCCACGTATTAAGGATATTGACAGTACTTTTGAGGATACGAAGATTTATTAGCAACACATTATCCATGTCTACTGCTTCTTGCTGTTTATATTATCCAAGTCTACTTCTACATGTATTTCTTCTGCTTATTCTTCGTCTACTTCGGATATGAATTTTGATCTACCAAGATATAAGAATGAATTGCTGCGCGTAGATCCGCGTAATCAAACCTCTGAGTAGAGCCCTTGAAGAGGCGCTATATAAATTCCATGATTGATCTTCATCATGCAAAAAGGTTAAACAACTGACATGGAGAATTTGTGACCCAGGATCTGAAGCCAAGGTCTGTATTTCCAATTTTAATCGTAATCGTTATCGTAATCTCAAAATTTCTAAAGCGCCACAATGAGGCTTAGAGTAAACACCAGCTTATTCACGAGCGCTGCGTCGTATCCGAGGGGTTGTCCATAGATCAATGTCCACTGGTGGTCCGAGTCCGGTTGCCAGAGGGACCAGAGAGGCAGAGCAGCTGTTACGGCGGGTTTCGTTGAGGCAGAGAAGGCTTGGAAGGAAGAAGATCAGATGGATTATGGTAGTAATTTTTGAAGCTACGAGTCTTCAGTTTAGAGTGGGGTGATGAGTAGAGGACCCTAAGGTAGATGACGGTGAAAAAGTGTGACGGTATTGGTGGAGGACCTCAGAAAATGTGGAATTTTGAGGGTAATTCGACCAGAGTTGAGTTGCAGTGTGGGCTATGGATCGGTTGGAGTCCTCCTGGCGAATAGTTACCGGGGAACGAGAGAGAGAGAGAGAGAGAGAGAGAGAGAGAGAGAGAGAGAGAGAGAGAGAGAGAGAGACAGACAGACAGACAGACAGACAGACAGACAGACAGACAGACAGACAGACAGACAGACAGAGACAGAGACAGAGACAGAGACAGAGACAGAGACAGAGACAGAGACAGAGACAGAGACAGAGATAGAGACAGAGACAGAGAGAGACAGAGAGACACAGAGACAGAGAGACACAGAGACAGAGACACAGAGACAGAGAGAGTAAGATATGAGAATGAACGGGTAGACCGGACAGGCTGGATATGCTTCGCGAAGGTATTGTGGATGGGAGTATTGTTGCAGAGAGTTGTAAGTAAGCGACAGGACTTTGAAGTGGATACGTTCAGGGATTTTCACCCAGTGGAGTGATTTAAGAAAGAATGTGATATGGTGATGGTTAGGTGTCCTGGTGAGAGAATTTTGGTTGAGTTTTAAACGCTTAATTTAGGTGGATTCTAAATTTAGGAAAATGGAATTACAGTAATCAAGTTTAGAGTGACAGTGGAAGTAACGATAATGGATGCAGTTTTCAAGTTAAACATGGGTCGAATGCGTCGGAGGTTACGAACATGCATGAAGCAGTTGCGCAAGAGGTTGGAGATGTGATTAGAGAAGAGTAGATGTGAATCAAAGGTAAAACCAAGATTGCGCACAGGAGAGGCGGATGTGAAAGTGAGAGATGAAGAGCTGATGGGTAGGTGTATGAGAGGAGAGGGATTTTGTTGATCTGACCTGGGAGGCCAAGGATAATAAATTCAGTTTTGGCAGGGTTGAGGCAGAGGAGATTGTAGGATATCCATTTAGATATTAGGTTGACCAGTTGAGAAATGGAGGTGGAGAAAGAGCTGTGGTGAAGAACATGAAGAGTTTGATGTTGTCTGCTTAGATACGGTGGTCAACAGAGAAGGCCTTTGGGAAATGGCTCAGGGGTGTAGTGTAAGGAATGAAGAGAAGTGGCCCTAGGACGAAGCCTTGAGGAAACCACAAGAGAGTTGGAGGGATTGCGATGAGTAGCTGGAGGCTTTACCAGAAAAGAAGCGGGAAGATAAGTAAGGCTGAAACCAGAATAAAGCAGTTTCAGAGACGCCAAACCGAGATGACAGCCGTATGAGAAGTAGTTGATCTGCGGTGTCGACGGCGGTAGAGATTCGAGGAGACAGAGACAGAAGACTTGTTGATGACTTAAAGCAGATACGAGTTTATTACGCAGAGAGACAAGCAGAGTTTCTGCGTAGTGGTGTTTAGTAAAACCAGATCGGTGGGGTTTGAGGAATGAGTTACAAGAAAAGTAGTCAATCTTTCGGGCAAGGACAATGCGTTCGGTTAGTTTAGGTGAAAACTGAAAAGGAATGAATGGAGATGGGACGATAGTTTGAGAGGGTCCTTGTTAATATTAGTTTCTTTTAGGAGCGAGTAACAAGAGAATGCTTAGAGGCGGTGGGGAACCAGTAGAGAGAGAGAGAGAGGTTGATTATTGTGGTGATGACAGGAACCAGAGCAGAGGCACAATCTTTGAGAAGGAGGTGGGAACAATATCGAGTTCACATTAGTTGTAATGGAGAGAATTTAGTGAAACAATATCCAAGCATTAAGGATATTGAGAATTGATGATACGATTTTATTTGTAGCACATTATCCATGTCTACTGCTTCTTGTTCATATTATGCACATACACTCCTTCTACTTCAACCTCTTATTTTTTTCTACTACTCTGTTTAGGAATTATGATCTCCCAAGCTAATAAGAAGGAATTACTACACGTAGATCCGTGTAATCGAACCCGATCATTATGGAAAAGGGTTAAACAGCTGACATGGAGAACTTGTGACTCAGGAGCTGAAACCAATGTCTCTGCTTCCGATCTTAATCGTAATCGTTATCGTAATCTCCGATTTTCAAAAGCGCCACTTTGAGACTAAGACCAAACACCAGCTTATTCACGAGGGTTGCGTCGTATCCGAGGGGTTGTCCAGAGATCAATGTCCACTGGTGGTACGATTCTGGTTGCCAGAGAGACCAGAGAGGGAGAATAGCTTTTACTGCGAGTTTTCCCTGAGTTCGGGAGAGCTTGGTAGAGGATCAGACGGATTACGGTAGGAATTTTTGAAGAGAAGAGTGTTTTATTTGGAGTGCAAAGGCTGTTTGGTGAGGAGTAGAAGATATGGATCAGTTGGAAAACTTGAGGCGAGTAGTGACCGGGGACGGGAGAGAATAAGATATGAGAATGAAAGGGTAGACCGGGGCGGCTGGATGGTGAAGTGTTCGCGAAGGTACTTTGGCTGGGAATATTGTAGTGAGTCGTAGGTCAGCGAGAGGACTTTGAAGTGAAAGGGCTTTTCATCGAGTGGAGTGATTTTAGAACGGGAGTGATATGATGATGGTTAGGCTTCCTGGTGAGAGAATTCTGGATGAGTTTTAGACGCTTTATTTGGGTGGATTCTAAGTTAAGGAAAATGGAATTACTGTAATCAACCTTAAAGTGGACAAAGGAGGCTGCGATAGTAGATGCTCTTTGAAAGTCAAGCATGGTTCGAATGAGGAGGAGATCACGTACATTCACGACGCAGGTGCGTAAGTCTTTGGAGATGTGACTTGTGACGGATAGATGTGGAGCAAAGATAAAGCCAAGATTGCGAACAGGTGAGTCGGAGGTTATAGAGATTAGTGTGGCAACATCGAGTAGTTGAGCAATGGAAGTGGAGAAGGAGCTGGGGAGAAGAACGTGAGGAGGTCTGCATACATATGGTGGTCAACGGAGGAAACTTTTGAGATGGCTCAGGCGTGTAGTGTAAAGGATGAAGAGAAGTGGCCTAGGATGTAGCTTTGAGGAACATCACAAGAGAGTGGGAAGGGTTGCGATGTGTAGCCGGAGGTTTTATCAGAGAAGGAGCGGGAAGAAAAGTAAGACTGGAACCAGAGTAGAGCAGTGTTAGAGACGCCAAACCAAGTAGGTGAAGTTGTTTGTGATCTGCTGGCGTCGAATGGGGCAGAGATGTCGAGGAGACAGAGACAGGAGATGTTGTTGATGACATACGGCATTGAAGAGTTTGGTATGCAGAGAAAGCAGAGGTCTGTGCAGTTGTGTTTAGTAAAACGAGATTGGAGCGCTTGATGTGTGAGTTATAAAAAAGGTAGTAAATCATCCTAGCAAGGACAATGCGTACGGTTAGTTTAGATAAAAGGAGAGATTGGAGATGGGACGATAGTTTGAGAGGTTCCTTGTCATGATTAGCTTTTTTGGGGATGGGTGACAAGAGAATGCTTAGAAGCAGTGGGCAGCGACTAGTAGAGGGTGAGAGGTTGATTACTTTGGTGATGACAAGAACCTGGACAAAGGCAAAATCTTTGAGAAGAGAGGCGGGAATAGCGTAGAGTTCACATCGTTTGTTAGGGAGAGAATTTAGTAGGCGTGACACTTTTGATTCCGAGCTTAAAAGAAGAGTTAGGAGGGAAGATTGAGAGGCAGGATGAGTGGTATTAACATGATGCACTGATTCTGTGCTAGAGAAAGACGCAAAAGGTATCAACGATAGAAGCAGAAGGTATGGAATTTGTCAGTGGAGAGGGAGATTTACACTGAAAAAAGAGTTTACGGCTTTCCAGAGACGTCTTGGATTGGAAGAGCTGGATTGGATAAGTGATGAGTAATACTTTTTCTTCGGCAGCAATAAGTTGATGGCATTTGTTGGTGGCTTCTGTCTTGGCAATGTTTGGTTTGTAGGAGTGCTCGAGGCGTCTGCGAAAGGATTTGCATGGCTGGACAAGAAGTGAAACAATGGTTACTGGTGTGTATGCTGTGCTTGGTAATAAGTGTGGCATGGGCATCGAGGAGACTAGAGAGTATGGAATTGAAAGAATGGATAAGGTCGTCGAGAGAATAGCCATTACCCATGAATAAAATTATGAGAAACCAACACTGCTCATAATTATTCTTAGCTATCATTTCTCTGCTTCTGCTCTGTCTTTTCTGTCCTGTACTCAGCTATACCGACCCTTTTTTCACTCCTGCAACGCTTAGACGAAGTCTGCTTCCAATCATATTTTCTCTCCTCCGGTTCTGCTTTTACTTGCGTTTCCAACCTTATTTTTACGCTCCTCTGCTTCTGCTTTTCTCTTTGTGCCTGTACTTTTTCTTTCTTCTTTTGTGGTTCTACTCTTTCTCTCGGCGCTTCTGCTTCTTCTTTGTCTTCTCAACTTTGGCTTCTACTTTTTCTTTCGACTCTTATTCTGCCGCCTTTAGTCTAAGTGTTGCTTTCAAATTCTTTATCATTTCGTTCTTTTACAGTATCGCAGCTTCCTCCCTCCTTTACTGCCTTGTTACATTTTCCCTTTCAACTGGAATTCAGCTTCTTCCGCCTCCTTTCATGCTTTAAACTCTAAAGCCTTAAGAGAACTCTTAATTTTCCACTCTTCATTTCACGCTTCACCGGCGACAACATTTTGGCGAAAGAATAATCGTAACTGCTCCTTACTTGTTCCATTAGTTTCTTGACCTATGCGTTCCATTTCTCGACGTAAGAGTCGATGTATGCTCTGCGTATCATGACAGCGCACAGCCTGCGGTGCCCAAGTCTACATGACTTGGTCAAATTGACCACATTAGAGTGTATGATATAATTATCCGCGGCCCGGCATGGTGGGACTTCGCCGTCCGTCACAGACCGTCTGGTGCGTCTGCGTTGTTTCTCTACGGATTGACTCACCTTCGAGTGATTATGTAGCCTGGCAGTACACAGCCGTACTGCGTGACCAGGGCCACGTGCTGAACCCTCACCTAGCACCGCTGGGCCACAACACTATTCCATGAAGCCGAGACTGCATGGGGCGGACAACGTAGTGAAGAAAGCATTTTAAACAAGAATGCATTATGTAGTTCAAACTATATATAAACCAAAATGCGGTATGAGCAATTGGTAGTAATAAAGAATATACTTACTTACTTACATTGATATTGCTCAAGGAATCAGTCGCTGGTCAATATTTTATCAAATAACTACTAAAACAAACATAACGAAGAAACTGACCGATATTGGAAGGCGTCACTTCGGGTGGTGGTTGCGTAATATTTATGCAAGTCTGGATTTCCAGTTGTTTCAAGACCTCCTTGAGGGTTTTGTAGCTTTCAGCAACGAAAACAGTTTCGTTAATCTGTTCAAAAATGTCAATCAAATACAAATGGAGACTGAACAGCAATGTGGAAATATAGGAGTAACCCTAACCTAACCGTTTATTTAATTGAGAATGAACAAAAGCCATCTTAACCTTTAGAAGCTAATTTGGGCGGAATTTTACACCCCATTGTCAGTATTTGTGCTGCAGTGTTTTTACAGCTTTTGAGCAATGCCAGGCGTTTTGTTGCGTCTGTTCCTAGGTGATTTCTGCTTGATTTCATATTTATGTATTTTTTAATTTTCTTCTCGTTCTTCTCTTCCTTATCATTACTTCTCCTTCTTATTCTTCTTCGTCTTTTTTCCTTCTTCTTCTTCTTCTTCTTCTTCTTCTTCTTCTTCTTCTTCTTCTTCTTCTTCTTCTTCTTCTTCTTCTTCTTCTTCTTCTTCTTCTTTTTCTTTTTCTCCTTCTTTCTCACCTTCTTCTTATTGATCATCTGTGTCTCAACGCACATAAACTCTCATCCTGTTTCATGTCCACATGACCAGAAACTTATTGGGCAGTATTTCGTTGCATACCCTGCATGGGCGGCGATCTAGGGGGAGGTCGAGGGGGACATGACCCCACCTTTAAGGGTGGGGGACACGCCATACATTCCCCCACCAAATTTTGAAGAAACACCAGAAAAGGCCAAGAAATGTAAGTGTGCGTGAGGGTTTTGAGTAACTTTTTGAGCAGATAAGGTAAAAAAACTCAAGTTTTTGCAGAAATGTCCCCCCGAAAATTCAGTGAAAGTAAGAAGAACATGTTTTTGTACGGAAATTTTCGGGGGAACAATTTAGAAAAAAGGCGAGAGATGTTCTATAAAAATTTGTAAGAAAAAGGTAATGACATTGTTACGAAAGCTGTAAAAGAGGTTAATGACTAAAAAAAGGTCATCAAGTATTTTTTAAAGATGAGTTTGTATATATTTTGGAAGATAAGATGAGATCCGAGAAAAAGTGTGCGGACGAGAATTTTTGCGAAGAAAGTAGTAAAAAGAGGTGAATGACTAAATAAGGTCAGCTTTTTTCAGAGATGAATTTGTTGAAAAGTCATACAGATTTTGTGGGGATGAATTACCAAAAAAGTTTAAAAAAGGTTTTTTAATTATTTTTTTGGGGACAAAAAGGTCATCGACCAGACTATGGCCGACTTTGACCCCCAACTCTTAGACAAGATCGCCGCCACTGATACCCTGCATGTGCTTACTTACATACTTCAACCGAAGACTGTTTTGTATTGTGCTTCATTGCGTTTGTTTGAATTGTTTTTGAAGTATTGCATTTATTGCATTAAGTTGCATAGCATTTGTATAGTACTGCATTGCATTTTGTTGTATTGCATTGAATTGCATAGCATTTGTCTAGCAAACTTATGTAATTGATTTGCATTGATAAATACCTTGTGTGGTGGAGATGACAGCTCCTTAAGTGTATCATTGTCGATGCTCTTCGTAACTCCGACAGCCAGAAGCCGGATGCCCTGAGTAGTGACCCTGTTGACGGCATCACGGATTACATGCATTGGAATCACGTCATGGTCAATTTGCGGCTTTCCATCGGTGATGAGAATAGCCTGGTTTCTTACGTTCGGACGGTCCCCCGCTGCTGCGCTAAAGACGGTCGATAGCATGTCGAGGGCGGCTGTTGTGTTCGTAGTCCCACCAGTGTACCTTAAGTTGTCGATGGCTTTCAACAACGCCTGCTTATCACTATATCTGCACAGAAAACCCACCCGCGCTTGTGTCAAACAGGAGGCTCTTTACAGTAGAAAAAACATAGTTAACATCGCTTTTTATATCCACGGCGTATCATGCAACTAGGCCAATGTGTGTAGGTCCTATGCGTGTGCATCTACGCGTCTAATTGATTTGGTGTAGGTTTGTCCAATTCATGACCCAGTTTTGTGCGTTTTGTCCGTTGTCTAACGTCATCAGAACTAAACTTTTAAACTCATCTGCTTCAGTTTCTTGGGTTTTCGTAGCTTTTCTGTGGGCTGAAGTGAACAGGCTGCGAGGGTCTGGTCGCGGCCTGGCCGCCACCCCCGATAACATTACAGCTGACTCCCTGAACTTACATTACGGGTCTATATCCGATGATCAACATTACGTCCGACCCCGGCCTAAGGCTACAGCCGTCGGAAGTGACGACCTCTTCATCGAAGAATACTCTGTCTTCCGCATGCTGGAGGCTGCCGGAAGGACCTCAGCTGCACAGCCAATCGCGGCCCTCTCAGCCTTTCCATTGGAGCAGCGTATATTCTTCCTCAGTGGAAGATTAGTTGCATCACTCCTGTCCCAAAGATTTCCCGCCCGAAGACGGAGGCCGATTACAGGCCAATCTCAATCACTTCAGTCCTCTGTCGTATACTTGAGCGGATCGTGGTGCGCAAGTATTTCTATCCTATGTTGACGTACGAACAGAACAACCGAGACTTTCAAGATCAATATGCGTTTCGGCCCACCGGGTCTACTACTGCCGCACTTAGTTCATTAACGCATCAACTCACTGAAATGCTGACGTCCAGCCCCTATGTACATCTGATAGCGCTGGATTTTTCAAAAGCATTTGATACGGTGAGGCATGACTATCTGGCTGAACAGATGGCGGACTTACCCATTCCCGACGTTGCTTACAATTGGATCACTGCGGCCCTCCACCAACGACAACATTGCACTAAATTTAAAGGAATTACCTCTGCGGCGATTGAAATCAACTGCAGCATTGTCCATGGATCAGGAACTAGTCCGATACTGTTCTTAACAGCAATATCCAAACTTAAACCTAAACATCCAACTAACCGGATACTCAAGTACGCTGACGATACCTATCTCCTGGTTCCTGCTGCCAATAGCAACCTGATAAACTCGGAAATCAGGCACATCGAGATCTGGGCTGCGAGATGTAATCTGAAGCTTAACCAAGCAAAGACCCAGTAAATGGTTGTCCGTAAGCCGAGAAGAAAACTGAATGAAAACCAGCCGATGGAGATTTCTGGTCTTACCAGAATCAGAATCATGAAGATCTTGGGTGTCACGCTCTCCGATGACTTCTGCTTTGATGTGCATGTTGACAATCTATGCACTGGTGCAAGACAATCAATGTATGCATTACGGATCCTGACTACTCATTGACTACTTGGCCCCTCAATGTACGATGTGGTGACAGCTACCACAGTGGCGAGGATGACGTACGCTGCGTCCGCTTGGTGGGGTTATGTGGGGCAGAGGGGACGTGAGAGACTACAGGCAATATTTAGGAGACTGATTAAAGCTGGTTATCTTCCTGTGGACTACCCTAGATTCGAACAATTGATCCGTACTGCTGATTCTAAACTTTTCGCGGCCGTCCTTACATGTCCTACACATGTGCTTCATGCGCTATTACCTCA